>JALBXZ010000121.1:0-114859 GCA_027580255.1 Therioaphis trifolii
CGGCCAAGGTGACGCTTCTGATTTAATTTATTCTGTGATAATAGTACTCGTCGTCGTATCACGAACCGTTAAACAGCTCGAGTTTTCAATATAATTCCCAACTCGAGTAGGTGGTTAGGTAGTCATTAATACCAATCGTTGTAAAACGATGCACACCGGTTTCGATACCGGGCGGCGGTTATTTAATTTCTGCATTTTTTTTTGCTTTTTTCTTTCGTTTATCGTCTCCTGTGATAACGCTGCACGTCCGTGCATCATCATATAATTCAACTTTTTCAATGTAATTTTAGTAAAATTATTGTGATTTGTTGTAGAATTTTCATTTTTAAAAGTAATATTTGTTTTTATCTCAAGTCATAATTTAACTAAAAAACCAGCATCTAAAACTTCATGAAAATTAAAATACACGTTTTTGCATATTTTGGTTAATAAAATGCATAATATATTACAATTTTTCATTGCATACAAATATTAGCCCAGGTGATGAGTTTTAATAAATAAATAAATAATTCGTTGATTTTTATTGTATCGGCCAATCACTGATTTCAATAATTATTTTTTTGTGTGTATCTTATACAAATCAAATGCATATTTTGGTAAATAAATTGTATTAGCCTAGGTGATGAGTCATATTTAAAAGAACTTATTATTACAATCTACATTAAATATTACATTTTCTATCAAACACAAATTTCATACAGTGATGAGTGTCTGCTAGATAGCGAACGCCATTTGCCACCATAGGCGGCATCTCGCACGAATCCGATACGATATTATCAATATAAAATTGATTACATTTTCAGTCTGCCACCACCAGTATCCCATAAAGCAAGTGATTTTCTTAAATTATTGTACACAATTTTTTTTTTTAAGTCTCTAAATAGTCACTTGGTTTTTTTAACGATTATCGCATTTTAATAGTTCACAATTAAAATACTCTACGATTCACCTGTATCCCACCGGGCAGCTAGTTATTATTTAAAATACTAAACAATATGACAATATAACTTCAACTTCAATATGATGTTTATCAAAATACAACATATTAACATAATTAAAATAACAGCCCAAAAGTAAATTATTAAAACTTGAGAAATCAAATAACATTTAAGATTATAACAATAAAATATTATATTAAGTAATGTGGATCAGTCTTATGATCAATTGATACATATTATGTGATAAAAAATTACAAAATAAGGTTATTATTTAAAATACAAAACAATATGAGGACTTGAAATCAATAACGGGCTAAGTGCCAAAAAGTTGATATTGAATTATTCACAATTTTTTTTGAAACCAGAGGAAAATTGTAAAATAAATTTCAATAACAATGTAAGACCCTTTAATAACTTATACTTAACACTACTCATGCAAAATATAAGTTTAATTTCGCCCCTTAAAATAAAAAAAAAATCTTATACTAAAAAAATTATAAAACGTGTTAAGTCACGGCAGTATATATCGGTAAAAACGTGCCAAGTGCCAAAGAATTTTTTTTTATTTTTTTACAAATTAATTAATTTAATACAGATATTTGTAATATTAGAATATTTGGTAATATTAGACTTAAGTTTTTACAAATAATAAAAAACGTAGAGAAAAAAATAGCTTCATTTACTTAATTAATTTTTAGAAAAATTCTTTATTTTCTTCTTTTAGAAATGGTAGCATTTGCTGAAGATCTTTTTTTTTCGACTGATATTTTATTTTCACATACCAAGGACGGTAAATCCATCTCTTTTATTGTGTTAACTGTCACACCTTTTTTGATGACTTTGCACGCGCTCCAAGCTTCAAGTTCATTGAAAGTAGTCTTGGTTTGCACCACACCGGGCTTGTATTTTGTTATTTTGAGCCAAGAACATTTTGAAATTTGAAGTTTTCCAGTATTTAAGTACGTGCCTGCAACTTTTTTGAAATCATAGAAATTATTGGGTTCCAATAAAGTGACAATAAACGGGTGAACAATGAGTTTTACCAAGTCCATTGGAACTTCACACTTTTCAACTCTTTTACGTTTTTCAATTTGGGCGAAATCTCTGTCACAGGATAGAAAGGAATGCCCAGACACTAGGTACTTATGATCAATTTCGTCAAATTTATCTGTGAGTGTTAAATATATCCATAGAAATAATAACATTTAGTTTTTATTTTGGCCCACACAGTTATCAGACTAAATAGTTAGTTTACCTTTCACTGTTGGATTAGAATTCAATGCTTCAAAAACACATGAAGCAATTTCATTTCCTCCTCGGCCACTCATACCTTCGTGCCATAAGAACATGTGCCCTCTGTTACTGTCACCAAAATGTACACCTAATATGTAACAGGATAACTAACGCAAGTAAAACACTTGACTATGCGTTAATGAAGGCAAAGATAAGACCTGTTCTAAATCCATTGAAAACATGCAAATATCACTGGTAGGGAGCTGAGACAAAGCCGTGTCTTGTTTCATTTGTTGCCTTGCTTTTTCAGCTTTTTTGTGATGAAGTTCTAACATATTTTTGGTATGTTTATCACGTGGTTTTGCCGCTATTTCTGCTGATAACAATTCACATTTACTGCAAGTATCTGTACGTGGTTTATGGAATGAAATATTTGGGCATTTTTGTTTAAACGTTTCAAAGAAAAACCTGTAGGTAACAGGAGAGTCAGGAAAGTTATCTTTAAACGAACGAAATAATCTACTGATATTTAAATCTTGGCTTAAATATTCTTTTTTGCTTTTTTTTCTCCCGTAATGACTCTCATCTCTCGGAAAGGAGTTCACATGCTCTATTATAAGGTTTTTATCTGCATCAGTAAACTTGCTTCTATTCTGCGTATTAACACGAGTTTCAGTATATACAGTCTCTCCCTTTTTTTTTTTTTTTAACACTAGAGTCTCAACTCTGCGTTTAGTAATCCCAAAAACTTCCATAAATAATTTTTTACAGACCTGTATGATGTTGCCCGTTCCATCTTGCATAGAAAAACATACGGTAACTTGCCGTCCGCTGTCTTTCGAATCATCATACTTTCCGTGACGCCTTCTTTTCACCGGAGTAATAATCATCAAACCCATCAAATAAGAATTTTGTTTACAGTTGTCTTTTAAGGCATAAAAGTCATGAAATAGGAGTTTCTTTTGAGTATATGGAACACTACGACAGTGAAACTTACATTTACAACTGATCTCTTCTTTTGGTTCTTTTTTTCCTTCAATCATAACATTTTTCTTGGTAACGTAAGGTTTTCCTTCACTTCTACGGATTTTTCTTTCATTACGCACTGGCTGTTTTTTTGGTATTTTATTAGTAATAAATAGGTAATACTTTGAGTAAAATAAATATACGTGAAAATATACAGGTGATGTGCGTATACCTATTCCGACTGAACGACCAACATATACTGATAACTGAAATAATTATTTTTATTATAGGACGGATCGCGTAACAGCATGGGAAATAACAGTAACATGATCAAAAATAGAAATAATATATTTAGTGGCACTTAGCACGTTATTTCACCACAAAATCCCGGCACATACCACACACGTTATCTAGCGGATTTTTACCTATAACATTATTAACCAAGGCACTTAGCCCGTTTCACATGTTATTAAGCTTGGCACTTAGAACATTTTTCTGAATCTAATCCAAAAATCAACTTTTTGGCACTTAGCCCGTTATTGATTTCAAGTCCTCATATGATGTTTATCAAAATAAAACAACATAGTTAAAATAACAGAGAAAAAGTAAATTATTAAAACTTAAGAAATCAAAACAAAATTTTAGATTATAATAATAAAATATTATGTTAAGTAATGTGGATCAGTCTTATGAGTTATGATCAACATTATAACAAAACAGTATTAAATAAAATTTTTATTTAAAATACTATGAATGACTAGACTTTACCTTTTCTAGTTTTCAGTTCACTATAATGTAAAAGTGTGTCATAAAATGAATGGGTATCGATCGGTAAAACTTTTTTGAGCTTTTGTAGGTCGTTCCATTTGATAGTGACAAATTCAATGATTTTTTGTACAATGGCTTATATTGAAATTGTTCATCTTCATCGATTCTTATGATTTTCTTTTTAGGCAATACTTTTTTTGGTATTGCACAGAATGGATCATCAAATAAAAGTTTGAAATAAATGCATGATGTTGATGGATCATATAATAGTTCACGAATGTCTCTAACTTCTGGTTCTCCCTTCCCAATACCAGGTCTTATAGAGATGTAAGTATTTAAATTTTTTAAATCATAAAAATAACTATGATTTAACAGGATTGCTTCAAATGGACAAGGATTGTTTCGAGATTCTGTTGTTAACCGCACATAATCAGAGTACAAAAAAATGTCTTTATTTTTGATTTTCCTCTCTATAAGAGAATATGCACTATCGCATTCCATTTGTGTATGACCTTTAATTAAAAATTTTTGCTTGATAACAATATTTTGAGTCTTACAAAACTGAAGAAGAGCGTTTGAAAGTATAACATTTCTGTTCTGATACCCACAGGCATCAGAGTAGATAATAATTGGTATTTTTTCAGTACATTTTTTTAATAAGTGCTTGATTATAATTGTTGCAAATACAGATGCCTCTAAATCTGCTTCGCCTTTGTGCCACCAGTAATTACTGCATTCATTAGTTGCTATGTTATATATTGTCAAGTTATGAACTTTTAACTTCATAGAGTAATATAATGAACTTGCTTGTACTGCAGGGCATAACTTGACCGCTTGCATGTCGATAGTAAAACAGTAACACTTCTTTTCTTCTGAATTGTTTTGTCCTTTTGTTTCTCTTCCCTTGCTATATTTTTAAGAGCAATATGCATGGCATATTCTTCTTCAGATACTTGATAATTTTCATATGCTGAACATAAATCACATTGGTATTTTCGTGGTTTAAATATGGACACTTTATTTTCTTTCATGTGTTGAGTAAAAAAACATTTGCTTAATGGAATCAGCTGATCTTCAGTACATTTTTTTTTATAACAAATGAACACATCTTGAAAACTGTTAAAAGGCCCTTCTAAATATAATCTTTTTGTTCTATCACGACAATAGTGAGATGGCATTTTTGCCAGGCTATTGAACCAATTTTTAAGATGTTTTAAGCGATCACAAAAAAATGCTCTCCTAGCCATACTCTGTGGTGATAATTTAATGATTTGACCTAAATTATCATATGATATATTTTTGGATTTTTTTGGAATACCATGTTTTGATTCATTCACCCAAGAGTACCTAAGAACATTTTTTTACATACTTGTAATGCAGGTAAATCTTTATATTTTAAATGATATGTGTATGTGTTTGATCGCCTACTACTATCATTACATCCAGTAGTATTACTTTTAGTTATCACTTTTGTTACCATATTACATGAAAATGTATTTTTTGCTTCCCATGATCAATCCCAAAATGTAGAAAATATTTCCAATCTTTGATTTGCATCAAAAGATTGACAAAAACGGTTCTTTGCTTTAATACAAAATTTAGATTCACACGTTGGCTGTATTTTTCTTGCTGGTCGTTGTACATCTTGACTAACTACAATCCCTTTCCTCTGAAAACCTATGTATTCTTGGCCATTCATTCTACATCTCTGACTAGTTATTCTTTTCCATTTGTTTGGTTGAGGCTTAATATTACGTGTATCATTAGCTTCAGATTGTACATTGTTCAAATTTATATTTTCTACATCCATTTGTTCATTTTCGTTATCTGTATAATTTGGTTTCAAAATGTCCTTAGTTAATAATTCATAATATAAAGGTGTATTATTTTCCAGTTGAATTCCTAACATCTCATTATCTTCTTCAATAAATTTTATAATATCAGAACTAACAGTACTATTCACTTCAAAATTTTCCAGTGGAATTTCTAACATTCCATCTTCAAAATTATTTGTATAACATTCCAGTGGAATTGCTAACACCTCGTTATTTTGTTCAATATTATGTGTATCAAAATTCATAGCATTTATTTCAAAACTATCATATTGTTCATTTTGAAACATTAAATTATTTTGTATAATATTCTGACTATTACCTATTTCCACGACTGGATTTAGTTCAGGTTCATCAAAAACAATTGTAGTAGTTGATATGATGTCTGTTAAATTTTGAACGTTATGCTCTTTACTTTTCAAATTATTATTACTATTTACACCAGACAAGTCCATCATTAGTTGTAATCTGCGCCTCGCCATTGTGCCTAAACAAATTAATTAACCAGTAATAATATATTATATTGTGATAAATGTAACAATAGGTACATAATACCTATTATAAATTATGATACGACAAAACTAACTTTATATATAATTAATAAAAGTATTTAATAGAAGTAATTATAACATAATAATATCATTTGCGCAATTTCACGTAAGTAGGATGTGACATAGACAAAATGAATCATACAATATTCAAATATCAAGTACCTATCTAAGACGTTAAATTAAAATTAATATATTATATTTTATTATATTATAGAAGACACACATTCGGATATCACATATATTAATGCTGGGGTACCACAGGGATCAAAATTGTCCCCAATACTTTTCAATCTGTAGATATCTGACTTCCCCACTACAATAAACACGGAAATAGCTCTGTATGCGGATGATAGTGTAATTTATTCTAGCTCTGATAATGTAGATACGGTAATAGATAATATTCAAACTCATCTTGATGTAGTTCAAAAATGGGCACAAAGTTGGAAAATTGCACTCAACCCATCAAAAAGCTCCGCAGTCCTATTCACGTTACGAAGACCCAAATACTATAATACATTAAGGTTCAATGGTCAAAACATAGCTTGGTATCACAATATTAAATAAAATAACATTCACTAAACGTTTAATGAACCATTAACGCGTTAATGAATGATTAAATATTTATTGGTTCACTAAACTGTTCATTAATTTCTCTTGATAACCTCTTATCAGAGTTATTCAATCAGTACTGTTTCATTAATTATTTTTGTACTAGCAAACAGTTTTTTAGTGTGTTTTACTTTTTCTACTTATTGAGTGTCCTCTTTGCGGTATACGTCGATTCAAACAACTGCACCCTAACCTGGCGTAGTTATCATTCGTGCTACTTCACGCGTAATTGTTTGGCTTCAAATTTATGGTACGTGCTATCATTGTTCATTCTATCAATATTATACTATCACTGCTAAATTTCGTAATAAACCGTTTCTAACGTCGCTCTCACGGAGACTTAAACGCCCGTCTCTTTTCATACTACCTCCATAGTCATTCTTTTCGCTCAATATGCCATATAATACTGTCAAGTCATCACCAGTACTTACTCGTTCCAATTCATCCTCTGCAACAAAACAGATCAAGAGTACTGATGATATTCTCAAAGCTATTGAATGCATTCGGTCATCTCAAGATAAACTTTTGGCTGCTCATAATTCGTTGGGAAATGAACTGAAATCTAGTCTCAATACTCTTACCTCCCGCTTTGACTCACTCGCTACTGAAATTAGTGAATTACGTAACAAAGTTGATCACCTTGAGTCTAAAGTCCTTGCTTTAGAGTTAAATAATTCTGCAAACCCCTCTTCTCCGATTACTGACGTCATTCAAGAATTCACTGAACGTGATCGATGTAAGTTCAACGTCATAATGCATGGCATTCCTGAATCTACTTCAACCAACTTCTCAACCAGAGTTAATGATGATAAGATCATTGTACGTGATATTTTCCTAAAACTCTCCACTGATATACCAAATGAGTTTAAGCCTTTTCGCCTTGGTAAACCAACTTCCTCCACATCTCGCCCTATTAAAGTCATCTTCGGCTCTCATGATGCTGCATCTATTGCTCTTACGTCTTTTCGCTGTGCAAAAGCTCAAAATCGGAACTATCTTCCACTTACCAGCCTCGTTCGTGATAAAACTTTACTCGAACGTCAACAGCTCCGGACCTGTCATTTGGAACTTAAACGCCGTTCTGCAGCAGGGGAAATCGACCTTACAATATCCTATATCAACAGTACACCAAACGTGATTTCCCGTTCAAAAAACTCAGCCCGAAACCGCCCACATCCACCTGCTTAACAAATTCGTCGTTCTCCTTCAACCCTCTCGGTTTTTACCAAAACTGTCGTGGCCTTCGAACTAAACTATTTAATTTGTCATGTAATACTGCTTGTTTTAATTATTCATTTATAATTCTAACTGAAACTTGGCTCACTGATAACTTTAACTCTAACGAACTCGGCCTTGTAAACTATAATATTTATAGATGCGACCGATCCCCCTTTACTAGCTCATGTGAACGTGGTGGTGGAGTACTGATTGCCATTCGTAAGGATATTCCATCTTTTCTAATCCCTTCTCCTGATATTTGTGTTGAACATTTATTTATTCATCTCACTCTCGCCTCTGTTAACCTTATAATTTGTGGGGTTTATCTACCCCCTCCTCTTCTATTGAAATGTATAAAGCTCATCTGTCGTCCATTGAAAAAATTATCCTTCAGTATCCATCTTATTCACTTGTTGTGTGTGGAGACTACAATCTTCCCGGAATTAACTGGTTAAATGATGAATATGGCCTTTGCTATTCCTCATCTTCTTCTCCTCAAGATCTTTGTGTTCCTGAGCTTTTTTCATTCCATGGATTTTTCCAGCATAATTATATTTTCAACTCTCATGGTTCAATTCTTGATCTTGTTTTTTCAAATTTTAAATCAATAAATGTCAATACCGCTCTTGAGCCTGCTGTACCACCGGATCCCTACCACCCTCCACTGACCTTAACATTCTCACAACTACTCCCTTCTATTCCACCGAAAAATTGTACTCATTCCTTTTTTGATTTTTCAAAAGCTGATTATCATCGTATTATTGAATTTCTTAACTCCTTTAATTGGGGAAATACTTTTGAGAATCTTGATGCAAATTCTGCCACAAACGCTTTCTATGATGCCTTACACAATTCTATACTCCTTTTTGTACCTAAAATTACCGTACGTCCATCTAACTTTCCAACCTGGTTTAATTCTGACCTAAAAAAACTCGTTTTACTGAAACGCCAAGCACATGCCAAGTATAAGTCGTCCCTTTCCTTAAATGATTATCGTCAATTCTCACTGTATCGTGCTCAATATAAATTTCATTCTAAAAAATGCCACCGTGAGTTTATTTCCCGTTCTGAATTCCACCTCAAGCAAAACCCACGCTCATTTTGGAAGTTCGTGCGTAAACACCGTTCCTCTTCTTCTATTCCCGTGAGTATGATCCACGAGGGTACTCTCAGTACTAACTCTTTACAAACTGCAAATCTCTTCTCTAGCTACTTTTCTTCTGTTTTTGCACCTACCTCTCTCTCTCTCCCATCCCTATCTCTTCTTCCTATCCCCAGTTTTGCCTCCCTTCAAACGTTCAAGTGTCCATTATTGATGTACACAAATCACTCAATTCCCTCCGTAACATCAAATCTCTTGGACCTGATGGCATTCAGGGTGACTTTTTGTATAATTTGTGGGATATAATTGCCTGGCCCCTTTCACTCCTCTTCAATAAATCCCTTGCTTCTGGAATTTTCCCAGACATTCTGAAAATTGGGTCTATTACTCCCATCCTAAAGTCTGGTGATCCATCACATGTTTCAAATTACCGTCCTATTACTATTCTTCCTCATATATCTAAGATACTCGAGACCATTGTCCTTAATATTATTCGCCCTTCCCTCAATCATGTGCTCTTACCTGAACAGCATGGCTTTCGTCCAAAACGCTCTACATTAACCTGCAATCTTTCTTTGACTTCTTACATTTTTGAATCATTCCGTCTGCATAGCCAAGTCGATGTCATATACACTGACTTCGCTAAGGCTTTTGATCGCGTTAATCACTCATTATTGATAAATTTCAATTAAAGTAGGTGTTGTTGATTACCGTGATTTGTCTTTTCCTGCCAGAAATGCCCTTACATATGTGTGTGGCTATTTAATTAAAAAATGTCTTCAAAAGCATTGCTGTAACATTTGTTTTAATTATGCGAATAATCAAAATCAAGTTGACCAATCTTTTTTATTTACAATTTTTAAAGCATATAGAATTAATGAAAATACAATTTTTGGAAATTAAAATGTACCACCTGATCAATTTTACAATTATATCAATAATCTGGATAGTATGTTTATTGATGAATTCCCTATCATTGCAGTAAAAACTTATTTAGGTAAAGAGTTAAGAAATGCAATGGATAATATTCCTTTTGAACATCCTTGCCAAGAATTTAATTATGGTTTTCTCAAAGATCTTTACATAAGAATGAGAATTTTTCACACAGTAAAAACATTAAATAACAATTTACTATCAGCTCCCAGAAAGAATCATAAAATTGATATTCTTTCTCATCTGTGAATTGTTGTAATGCATTTATTTTATTTTGAAATTGTATACCTCTAAATTATGAATATTAATGTAATTTTGTATTTTATTTTACATGTATTTAATTGAATATGATATGAATGGAGTTAAGATAATTGTATATTATACTCAAACTATTTGGGAAAATAACTGACAATACTTGAAAACGGTAATATTATTTGTAATTTATTTATTTTTTACTTCACATGATTTTATTTTTTACTACGTAACTTTTTTTCTGTAAGGATTTTAATGTATTTCAAGATTGAGAGGAAGCTTTGAAAATCTTTACATTAACAAGAAAATACTTAATGTATTTCAGAAACTGCTGTACTAAAATCATACTTTAAGATATATTAGAAATATTATTAGTATTATATATATATATATAGTAATATTAAGTAAGAAAATTAAAATTAATAGTAAATCTATTGTTATTTAATATGTACATATTTTTGAATGAATAAATAATAACTATAATATATTATTATAATGGTACACATTATTTTACTTCATATGCATAAATGGTCACACTGCCTTCCTCCAAGCAAATGGTGGATCGATTTAACGACTACCCTATGGTGAGTGGTGACGTGCCAACTAATGCCTCAATTCCGGTGGCGTGTGGAGCCAAATTATTTCATCCATCTGAGTTATCACGTATTATTTATTATCAGTAGATTTTGATAAGATATTTCATAATAATATTGAATTGATTAGAATAATTATTATAACATTTAAAGTATATACATTTCTAAATTATATAATAATTTATATTATTAATAATTATTACCTTATTTTACTGTAGATTTTGATAAGATAGGTATTTTGGATTTTATAGAAACACAATATTGTAGTTTATGAATACATAATATAACATATTATATTTTATTTAAACACAATATAGTTGTAAATTATTAATACATAATATAACATATTATATTAATACACAGTTTGTCGTTTGATAGATCTTTTGCCGTCAAATTAACTAGTCATAGGTCATTGACGTTGCCCAGGGTGTACTACGTGGAAGCGTAGTATATTAATAAAAATAAATAAAAATAATATAATAATGTGTGTATACTTAATACTTATCTTTGAAAATCGATCGACCAACTATGAGATCCTCTTTTCCATTTTGACATAAGAAAATTTATTTTTAATAAATTGGGAATTTTTGGTCATAAATATTAAATTTGGATCAGTTTTACTCAAAGTTAAACAAGTTTTGACCACGTATACTAAGTATATGACTAAAAAAACAGTAAAATAAGGTAATAATTATTAATAATATAAATTATTATATAATTTAGAAATGTGTATACTGGTATTAATTAAAGTATTCATAATTAAAAACTACAATATTGTGTTTCTGTAAAATCCAAAATTATAATAATTATTCTAATCAATTCAATATTATTATTATGAAATATCTTATCAAAATCTACTGATAATGAATAATACGTGATAACTCAGATGGATGAAATAATTTGGCTCCATACGCCACCAGAATTGAGGCATTAGTTGGCACGTCCCTATGGTGACAATGTTATTTGTTATCAGTGACCATTCTGATTTATTTATTCTGTGGTATAACACTATAACAGCACACGCGATTACAGGAAAAAACGATTAACGACTTGTCGGCATAACGTATTGTCGATTACTGATATCGTGGTTCCGCGAGTCGTGACAATACTCCATACGCTAGCACTCGAGTATAACCCCTCATAGAAATTCCTATAATTAGGAAATTCTAAATAATATTATTGTAAATTTAGACATAGTAAACAAGTCAATAAATATCGTTCTCATTGCGCCTGAAGTCCAGACATAATATTACGACGATATTACAGACATCGTATTATGCAACCACTACTCCCCACTCGGTAAACAGTAATCACAAAATCTAAGAATCAATTTTCAGAAATATTTTCTGATAAGGCGATAATATTTCACTACGAATTCACAAAATATATATAATAATACAATTAAAATAAATGAAAAAATAATAATTTAGATAAATATGTACGCAAATGTTAAATATGCGTATAATTAACAAAAACCAATTAAAAAGCTAATAAACTGACAAAAAAGTACCAATAAAGCATTTATTTACGAATATCACAAGAAAAAGCAAAAACAAAATTGCATATTTGAACTCTGTGATGAATGAATCAAACTTTGTTTTTTATTAGCTATGTCCTGGAGTACTATGAAAGAAAATGCAAATGCTACAAAATACTAGCCCTACTCATCACCAAGGAACACTATTGGCAGAAAACAACGTATTCTGATTTATTTCAAACCTTACTGAATCTCAAAGAACATTGCCTAAACATCATCACTGAGCTTGCCTGTCCCCGTCTAGGTTGCTGCTTGGATGGACTCCAATATGAGACGGTACGCTCAATGTTGTGTTATATCTTCCGAAAATCAACTATCACGATAACCGTGATAGCCCGTGATCAGCTAACCAAGGAAGAACGACTTCGGATACTTACAGAATTTCACGAAAATCCGTTGGGTGGACATCAAGGTATAAATCGCACATACCAACGCATTTCTAAACAGTACTATTGGAAGGGAAAGAGACAGATAATTAATAAATACGTCTTCTCCTGTCCTACCTGTCAACTTAACAAATCTGCTACCAGAACAACTAAAGAACCTATCATGATCACTACCATTGCTTCCAGACCTTTTGAGAAGATCTTCATGGATATAGTAGGTCCACTACCTAAATCCCACGAAGGCTATGTTTACATACTTACTTTACAAGACGATCTATCAAAATTTGCGTGGGTCGTACCTATGGTAAATCACGAAGCCAATATTGTCGCTCATCATTTTGTGACACAGTTCGTATGCCTACACGGATTTCCACAAACACTAGTTACAGATTGTGGAACCGAATTCCTGAGCAAGGATTTTAAAGGAGTATGTAATCTTTTAAAAATTAAGCAAACTTCAACCACTCCTTATCATCCGCAGAGTTATGGTAGTTTGGAAAGGAGTCACCGAACCTTAGGAGAATATTTGCGTAGCTTCGTCCATAAAGAACCTCAAAATCGGGATTCTTATATCCCCTACGCTATGTTCTGCCACAATTCTACGGTACATTCCGCTACAAATTTCCAACCATATCAACTCGTCTATGGTCACGAAATAACTATCCCAAACTCCTTCACCCGCGAACCAAAGCCTTAATATAATTACAATGATTATTATTTCGAAATCAAACGAAAAATTCAAGAAACCCACTGATTAGCTAAAACCCAACTCCAAAACACTAAATCGAAATGGAAACTACGATATGGCTCTAAATTAACGCCACTGAACATTTAAATAGGCGATAAAGTCATGTTAGAAGAGAAAGTTAACAAAGGAAAACTAGCACCGAAATGGAATGGACCCTATACAGTCATTGATCTTAGCTCAGATTCTTCGAACATCACAATTCTGAAAAAGAACAAACCAGTAGTCCTTCACAGAAACTTATTAAAATTATTTCATGAGAGAAACATTTTTGTTCCAGAATCTTCATGATGAAAACAATGGCAAACACTGAAACTTTAAGTCAAAACTTCGACATCAAAGCCTTAGACAGATCATCCAAACCAGCTTATAATATAACTTCCTTTAAAAATAATCAAGAGTTATATCATGAAGTCCATGGACTCATGAAATTGTCGTCAACATCCTGGGGATTAGTCACTTATATCAATCTCCAACGGCATGTTTCCGAGTATCAACAGTTGTTGTCTCACTACACTGCTACTGCACAAGTTTGTACTAAAACCTCAATGTCTAAACATCAAGAGCTCTCTCGCATATGCGATTTGTTTGTAAAACAATGCAACCGAGCGACGTTAACCCGACTTTATGAAATTGAATCAAATTGGCTACAACCCACACGATAGAGCACGCCGAGGATTGAAGAATGCCTTCGGACGAATGGCCAACGTCCTGTATGATATTTGTTCAAAAATCGCCACTTCATTCCTTATGGATAAAATCATTGAAATAGGAAAGGGTAAATTAGAAAGTCTAAATTTAATCAACGAAATGACTAGAATTCTAAAAGTAGACTCAGCAGCGGAAAGCCGCGTACTCGAGCAAATAACAGAACACCAGCAAAAAATTGACCAGAACCTCCAGTACTTACAACAGCAAGTGATAGACAATAATCAGACCATTGACCAATTAGAGTTCAAAACTAAACTTTTAGAGCAAGCTTTCTTGATTGAAATGATCCTCAATAAATTTGCGTATGAAACCCAGAGCCTCATAGCGATAATAAACGCTGCTATAGATGGAAAGATACATACCAATGTACTCTCTTCACAGCAGTTACTTAGAGAATTGCGAGAAGTAATGATGACACTACCGGCCGGAATTTCTCTTCCAGTAAAAATCAGGACAGAATCTTTAACAGAGTTACTCTGCGTCGCTGAATTATCAGTCTTCATTCAAGATTACCACTTTGTTTGTGTGAAAGAGATAACACTCGTCTTGAATGCAGAGTATAATGTCTACCGTCCAATTCCTTTATCTATTCAACTTAGTTCAGACACTTTAGTACTAATCTCACCAGATGTTGACTATTTAGCGATTAGTGCTGATAATGAGAAGTTCCTAACAATAGGAAGAAATTCCTTACGTTTACAACCGAAAATTGGAGAAAATGCAAAACCTTACAAACGGGTAAACTATGTAACAGGAATGAATCAACACATCTGAGATTGGACTCGCAACTATGTGAAGTCTCTCTACAACTAACTCTACTTAACAGAAATGTTAATAGATGTAGTACCACAGAACATAACGGGAATGTACGCCATCAAAGATTTTGTTAAATTAGCTAAAATGGCAATTGAAATAGGCAGGCTACCCCGAGTATCCTCAGAATCTCTATTAGTTATTAAGACCTATTATATAATACTGACGACTGTACTAATATTTATGTTTACGAGTATAATATGTATAATTATATTAAGAAAAAAACATATAAAAATGTATAACCCCGACATACCCGACGATCAGACGGAAGGTACAAGGGAAAACACACAACCATAAACATTCCATAACTTTTGTAAAAAAAAAATTTAAAAATTTTTTTTTTCTCTCTTTTAGCTCAGAACATTATGTAAATCATAAGATGTAAAAGGGGAGACGGAGTGGCCGAATGGAACCAGTCATCACGGCTGACGCGCACTGTCGCCGGTTCAAACCTCGGTCACAGGCGGCTCTCTCTCTCTGGGCAGGCGACTGCCTAGAGAGCGGCCGCCAGCTCCCCTGTGCAGAAGGCAACGGGAAACCACTGCACAGTACAAACCCTTCCCTAGTAACACCTTCTTCTAGGTGCAAACCAACCCTCGGGTTGATGACCCTAAGAAGAAGAAGATGTAATTAGTATGAAACACTAGATCATGGGATCCCCGTGTCTCATTTAGTCGGGGTGGTGTTACGAACCCCTGGATAATATTATGTTCGTATTGTTAATAATTCGTAGTGGTAGTAACATGTACAATGCCACACCAAACAAATGCTGAGACAGCATGTTACCTGGACGTGGACGGACGTCGGCCATTGAAATGACCGAGGCCATCAGTCTGGTAGTAGCCTTAACAGAACATACTCCACAGAACCTTTTTACAATTTTATGTTATTTAACTTGGTATTTTAATTGAGTGTAGTAATAATGTTGATATTTTTGAGAAACGTGATTAAAAATTCCTCTTCTTTATACGTCGTCTCCCTTTCCGGGAAGAATCCGTAACAATATATATATATATATATATATAAAAGAACGAAGCACTTGTTCACAATGAACGGTGGCGAGCTAGAAAAACAAATAAAGACAAAAAAAAAGGTGTGTTCGCACTTCGCAATGAACGACACAGAACGACAGAGGCAAGAAAAATAATTCACGTAATTTAAATGGTAATAATATTATAAATAATAATTGATCGTTGGCCGTATAGGTATAAATCGCGATAGAATAATACAAAAATGATAGTATACAAAGACAATAGCAGGCCATACACGAACGGTTTACTGTCGGATTTGGGATGGCATTCCTATACTACTGATATGGTCGGCCGATTTGGACTGTCACAGTTCAAAACTTTTTCCATCCATACACTGTCGTTCCTGATCTGCCGAATTATCCCGTCTCTTAGATATGTAACGACCAGATATGTAGGTTTATGTTCAAAACTGCCAACTTTCCTGCGGTTATGATCCGTCTCTTGATCTTTCAACATGTTAAAAATATTTTTTGCCATTCCTACAGAATTTAAGTACAGTATAGGTTGGTTAATTGTACATAATATTATAATTTTTACAAAATTTTTCGTGGTTTGTAGTTAAGTGAAATGTATAAAAACAAAAAAAAGAAAATTGCCATTATAATATGTGCTATGGCTATCGTAGCGCAAGAAACTTCAAAAAAAAAAGAAAAATCGAAAAACATGGGTAAAAAAATTAATAGAACAGAGAAGTCAACAAAGTTATGTAACTCTCTTAAAAGATTTGAAGGAAAATAATCCAGATGATTTTAAAAATTATTTAAAAATGAATGATACAGATTTTACTTGTTTACTAGGTAAGTAATTTATGCCTAATAACTGATAAGTAGAGCGCGGATTTTTATGCACTAAAAAGTATCGAAATATGCCATATAATATTCAGTGAAAATCATGAAAATATGCAAAAAATATGCAGTTAATTTTTTCATTTCATTTATTTTTTTAAATTTACAAATTAAACTACGTATAATAATTAATTACTTAAATACTAAAAAAAAAAATTAGGGAATTTTCTGATTTGTATTTTTAAAATTGTATTTATTATTAAAATGAATAATATATGCATATCAAGTTTTTCTTCAGTGAAGCTGTGACGTTTATCAGTTAACATATTTTTAAATACCGAGAACGAACGTTCGACGTCAACCGAAGTTGTGGGGGCATATTTAAAGCAACTTAGTATTTTTGGGTCTTGATAAAGATTTTCGAGCTGAACGTTTTTGCCAGATAGCACTGCATTTATTTTTCGTAGAATTTCCAGACCTTTGCTTTTATTGGAAATATCATTTAATTTTGCAGTAAGTAGTGATGGCCAACGATATCGATATTTTGATACGATATCGATATCGTGATTTATTTTCGATATCGATATCGAATTAAATGTTGTCGATATAAACCATTATAGCTATTAGATGTCAGGTGGTATTATAAAAATTAAACTATGTACATTTTAATCTTTTATTTTAATTGAAACAACTGTACTTGGTGCCAGTTGGTAGATAATTCCTATACATAAATACATTCAATTTAGTTCCGATTATTTTTTCGTAAATGTAGTAGTGTAGTACCTACGTGTTTTGTGCATTGTGCGTTTATTATTGTGCGATCATTTTATAATATCGATATATCGCGATACGATATCGAGAAAAAATAAACGATATCGATATAGAAAATTATATCGTTGGCCATCACTAGCAGTAAGTGTTGCACCTTTCGGTCCAGGAATAGAATTAATTTTTTCTTTCGTTTCGTCAATTATTGAAAAGCTTTCATGTAAAGTCATATTTTGAATTTCCAGTTTTTTTATGACTATCACTATAAATGCTAAATGGGTTGATATAAATGTTAAATCATTGACAACAGTACCATCTTCAATTATATTCAAAACTTTTCGAATTCTTCGCGTATCATCCATTGCTAGTCTTTCGATAACTTTTTTATATTTGGTAAGATAATCTGCGTAATATAACGCAGCATTTACCCATGTTCCCCATCTTGTAAGAACTGGAACAGGTGGTAAAGGGATATCATTCATTTCTTATTTAAAAATAGAGATTCGACTCGGCGCTTTTAAAAATATTTTCTCCCCATTATTAATTAAAGTATTAACTTTTGGAAATAACTCCCTTACTTTTTCTGCAAGACGATTACAAGCATGAACAGTACATGGATCATATTAGTATAAAATATCTTCAAAGACTTCCCTGCTTTCACCATATATGACACTGCGTCTGTTAATAAAAGTAATACACGCCGTTCCATTCACACATCTGTCCATAATAATTTTAAGAAGTCATTGATAAATCGGGTAATCGTTTCATTATTTGTTTTCTCCAATTGTTTAGATGTTAAACGATATGTTATACCAGAAAAGTTTTTATTCATAACATAAAATTTATTTTTAATTTTTCTACTTGACAAAATATACATACAGTAATGAAAGTAAAATAAATTTCATACATTTTTTTTAATTTTTCGCTTCAATATGCAATAAATTTTGAATTTTGCCTAAATATACAAAAATATGCAATTACATTGAAATATGCAGAAATATGCAAAAAAAAATTTCACCATTTGCTTCAAATTATGATGATTCGTGGAGATAACTGACAAAAGTTCAAAAATATAAAAAGGAAACAAAAATATGCAATTGCATAGAAATCGGCGCTCTACTAATAAGTAATATTAGCTATAAAAATAATTAAATGTAACTGTTTGTAAATTTTAAATATAAGTTAATTTATTATTTATTATAATATTTATATAATAGTTATATAAATATGTATATTGTTAAATACAACTAGTAAATTATTTATAGTTTACTATTTTTTGTGATAAGTACTTGAATAATTTTTAAGTATTTATTTATATATATATATATATATATATATTAATAATACATTTTTGGACAAGGATTTCTATACGAAAGTGTTGACAGAAAAAAAAAAAATAAACATAATTTTAAATCATAAGAACCTTCGCTTCACTCAGAATCTAAAAAAATGTATTGATTAAATATGTTTTGGATTTTTGTTTTGAGGATTTCACGATAGTTTTAAAAAATCAATTGTTTTTGTTTTTTTGGATTGATTTTTTTAGATTTTTAAGAGTCCTGTACTTCCTACTCAAAAATTAAAAAAAGAAAAAGATGAAAATGTTACAGATACGAAAACATGTGTTTCACCTTTATCTTCTGTTTCGGAAAAACTTGACGAGTTTGATGCTTTTGGTATAATGCACCACACAACAAATTTTGGCGGAAAGTTTGTTCCAAAAAATTATTAAAAAAGGTTTATTCAATCAGTTGACAGAATATATTGATGTAAATGAAGTTCCTCACCCACAATCAACTAATTTTTATCATTATAATACAAATCAACCTGATTTTGTCCATCCTCCTGCATCTTCTACCAAGATACGAAGAAGCAGGGCGTAGTGGTTTAGATAATATATTGTAATTAAAATTTTATATAGTTATTATATTACATAAGTTTGCAGTTTTTCTTTTATGGTACTGTTAATTATGAACTAGGTATGTTCTCCCTAACAGCACCAGGACTCCGGTGGGATCATCCCTCTACTATCCTAAATAGGACTCTCAAAAAGGAGTCCAACAGGAGTACCGCAGGATTTTCTATTAGCACCAGGACTTTGATGTGATTATCCTACCGGTTTCCTAAACAGGACTCCCAAAAAGGAGTCCAACAGGAGTCCCTATATATTTAATTACATTACAATTTTACATAGGCATATTTTATTTTCAGTAATTTAAATTTAATATAGGTATACCTAAATATATATGGATAGGCATAGAAACTAACAAATTTATAATTAAATCAGTATTTATTTGTACACATAAGTATTCAAATTTAAAAAATTGGAAATGCTGCATAAGTTGCTGTTGTGGTAGATGGTATTTTGTAGATAAACATTTTTTTATCAATATTATCTATTGGCCAACTATTTGAACTTTTCGATAATTTGCTAACACAAAATATACCCAGATATGAAGACTTGCATGGTATAACATACAAATCATTTTTAATTAAGAAACAATTACCAACAATTGAATAAGACTTATAATCTGTGTTAAGTATAATTTTTTTAACTAAAACAATTTTACCATTTTTCAATACACATCCCATATCTCGGTTATTTAAAGTTGAAATTGTATAATATTGAAATTTAAGTTTTGTAAATTGATCAACACTGCGATGTGACATTAACACTTTCGGATATATTTCATTGAACTAGATTTTTGACCTGGCTTGATTAATAACTCATTATATCTTTTGATAATTTGTTGAAGAGGTTTTTCGTCTTTACGCAACATCTTAAGAAATTGTTGCATAAAGTTTTCATATTTGAAAGCGGAAAAACTGTCAAGTGTTCCATGTCGTCTTACGTCTTCTGCCAAGTGAATAAGTCCATGAATATTATGGCTTATATATTTTACTCCATAAATACTACCAAAGCTTTTCACAAAATGGTATAAAAGCTTTTCAGAATAATCAATATTTTCTGAAGTTTGATTTTCTACATTCAATAATGAAATGGCAACATGCAATGTAATGAAATGGTTGTATACAACTGGCTGAACTTGATTCTTTAATGCTCCAACACCAGTATACAACAAAAACATCCTGAAATCTACGGCTTTCCACTGAGAAAAATGATTCAACGCTCTAGGTTTTCTTTGAAATTCGCTAGGTACTACAGACCGTATGTTTTCAGTTAATATGTTTGATACATCTTGAACCACTTTTGATCGCATGCGAACATTTAATGGACCGCCAGGTCTTATCCAAAGAGCTATTAATTTTTTAACTGTTCCTAAAAAAACTGAATGCATATAGTCATTTGGTATGTTGTTAATAAATGAAAATTTAGGTATTGATGTAAGAGGAGTAATCCCAGTATGGTAAGATTCGTCTGAACGTAGAACAAATTCTTCGTCAGTACGTTTGTGAGCATTAATATCAGGGAAACACATTCTAGAAATGAATTCTCCCTCTACCTTACATTTAGTACATGAAAAATATCCTGTGTGGTTTTTGATTTGAAGGCAGAATGCTTTTGCTGGTGTATCAGCTATAAATGTTTTAATATTCTCCTGGATCTATTTTCCTAACAGATACTGATCTTGGAGTATGTAATAGTGTTCTGGCGTCCACTGGAAGGTCAAGTTTGAAACAATCATGTTTTTTCAACCGCACTAAAAGTGAATTTATTGTACAATGGTTAACATTTTCTGTTAAGGCCCACTCTCTTAGTTCCGTTTCAATATTGAACTTATTTTCATATAGAGTATTTTCTCTCTCCTGTAACAAAATTTAAGTAAGAGGTTGCTATTAATGTTATTTAAAACATAATTAAATATTTAATTAATAATCACCTCAATGTTTGAATGTCTTATTGCATAAAATGGTTCATTTACATGACTAAAATCATTTAAATCACTTGAAGATAAATTAGCTGTGGTTAGATGTGCTGTGGTTGGGAGATTGTGACCTATATCAACTTGAAGTCTTTCTTCACTTCCATCATTAGAAATATTCTCGGAAATAGCATTACAACAGTCCTGTTAGGGTATTAAGAGGACGCCACACCGGTAATTTTCAGTGGTAAAAACACATTTACGTAGTCTGAGTATAACGCGCTTAATTTAGGTTTTAGAGTAAAAACACCTATAACAAAATTAAAAGATGACAATATTTTGGAGGGCAAGACGGTGAGCTTTTTTTAAAAAACTAAACATTTTAACAATTATAGGTCATTTAAAAATGTTGAAATTAACGTTATTTCTAAATGATATATTGAACTTAATATTTGGAATAATGGAAAAAACGCACCGTCTTGCCCTCCGTAATATTGTCATGATATAATTATATAATAGGTATTTATACTGTAAAACCTAAATCAAGCGAGTTATACTCAGACTGCGTAAACATGTTTAACGCCGTGAAATGTAAATTTTGCGCCGTCAAGTGCTGCTCCTAACGGCACTGTGAATTCAAACGTCGTCGTACACAGCGGCGATGCGCGCGACGTAATAAGTTATTTATACTCTATGCCGCAGCGCCCGCAACTCGCAACCACTGTTAGTCTATAAATAATAATATTATCGATAAGATAATTATTATTTGTATATATCTATTTGTTAGCATGAATATTATTATTATTATCTCGACATTATTACCACTATTTTATCATTCCATCGACATACTCGCCTATCGTAGTATCGTGCGTTGTCATAATATTATACATTTTCAATAAAATATATATTTTAATTTTGTTTTTATAAACGCCCAGAAATAATGGCAAATAAAAAAAATTTTAAAAATAGACGTACCTCAAATCTGAAGGGTGGCCGAGCACTGGCTTATAAAAAGTTGTATAAGACAACTAACAAGTAAGTTCCAATTTAATTTTCCAATATTTTTTATTTTCACATTTAATAATTTAATATTTACCTACTATTTAAAATTATTTATACTTGGTAAGTGGTAACAACGAATTAAACGTCATAATACAATTATTAAAGAGGGGCGTCAATTAGGGGAGAGGGTGTGCAAAGTGTACATTTTACTAATCACGAAACATCATACACAAATGTGTTTTGGAGTTTATATGCCTGAAAATAAAAATAGACTATTCGACTTCAATTGAACACAATTTATTATTAGATATTGAATACATTTATGGACTTTTAAATGATTTTAAAAAGAACAAATCGTAAGTACCTAATAACTAATTTGTATTTTAGTCTAAAATTGTATTTTATTTGAAGCAATTATAAATTATAATTTTTTTAAATGTACGCAAATTGATTTTTATGTAATAAAAATGTGCTAAAGCAAAAACGATCTTCTAAAAAAATGATCTTATAAAAAAATGATCACTTGCACTAAAACGATATGAAAAAACGAGGTACGTGCTCTAAATTAAATATTATTTATTTCAAATATTTAAAACGTATTACCAATTTAAAAAAAATTATGCAGCCTAAAAAATATAAGTAAAACATTTCAGTAATAGAAAGTTTTACATAAGTTAATCAATGAGAGATTCAAAAATTATCAAAATACATAAGCATAATTTTTTTTCATAAGCGTTTGAATTTATAAAATATTGACAAAATTTGTCAAAATCACGAATATTTGCGAACTATTTTGTAGTTCAAAATGCATAAATTTATTTGTATTTATAGCTAAGAATTTAAAATTTAATGCAAGGTTATCCATAGGTTTTGATTACAATAATTATAAAAAAAATCGAATGAAAGTCAATTAAACAATTTTTACGAGAGTCTAAAATTTAATTTTTTTTTTGTTTCTGTGAAATATAAAAAAAAAAGTTCTAATTTTCTTTTTGTTTTTTTTTTTTTATAATTATTAGAATATTAAGTATGTAGGATAACACAAATTTTGTAATGTTATTATGATAGATGACACCTAAATTATTACATTTTTTCTATCAAATGAGGAACACTCTTCTGTATATATTATTTTTTAATTTCAAAAAATGTTTACTTATGCCCACGGGCGTCAGAAAGGTAGGTAATAGAGTAATTTTTATTTTACATACTAAATGTTAAAGAATCAATTTTATTTATTTTTTTATATCAATTCTAGCAGCTTGAACCTTGATGGAACGTCATGTAGCATTAGTTCATTTGCTCCTATCTCTAACAGTACACCTGCAATGGCTGAAAATCCTTTTATCACTGTAAAAAAAAGTCCATTCGGAATTTCCGAACACAGTATAACAGATATTATGAATCATAGTTTGTGCGAAGAACTGCATTGCTCAACTTCAACTACAACTTCAACTACTAATGAAGAATCTATAAATTCTGAGTAAAATAAATTGTTTTTACATATTATTAGGTACCTATTAGAAAACAGTGTGTTGCCCGATTTAAGGAAGACTATTTTAAATTAAAAATTAAATAACCTTAGCCGACCATCCCAACTTCCCACCTTACAAGAGTGGCTGCACTTATCCTAGTATCTTACCTTTTAGATTCCGAACGTAGTGATGAATATATTGTTTTTTAACAATTATGTTTTTTATTGTTTTGTTTTGTTATTCAAAAGTATAAGTCGTAGATACTTGAAAATTTAATTAGTTATTTTCTTATAAGTTGTTATTATTGAAGTAAAAATAAATCAAAAATCGTTTTAAAACTTTTTTTTTATAAGCGATTAAAGTTCAAATTTTTACAAAATATGTGAAAATTGCGAAAAATTTCAAGTAATTTTGTAGTTGAAAATTAATTACATGTTTAGTATTTATATCTAAGGTTACAAAATCCTCCCAGTACGTGTTCCCTAAATCACTACACACGGTATACCTACACTAGAAAGAAAAATTAAAACTTTTTATGAAATATAGTTTATTATCTTTACATTAATATTTTTATAGATGTCTTGAAGGTAGGCGAATCGTAGACATAAAGCATTTATTTGATCAAATACAAAAAATCCGACATGATCCATTCGAGTGCTCGTTTTTAAACATGGAATTTTTATCAGAAACTCGAAAAGGATATATGTCTATTTTTTCATTCCGATGTAAAATGTGTAATGATATTTCTACTATAACATCTGAAAATAGTAACGTCTATTTGCCCATCAATAAAGCAATAGTAAACGGCAGCTTGGCAATAGGTATTTACATTTACAGTTATTTATCTTTAATGTTTTTTAGTGTTCATATTTTTTAATAATTTATTTAAAAAATTAATATAAATAATACATAGGAATAGGTCACACGCAACTCTCCGAATTATCTTCTTCGATTGAACTCCCATCTCTCTCTTCTACATCATACCTGAATAATCTATATATTATAAGTAATTCAGTAAATGATGCTGCAATCGAAGAAATGATAAAAGCTGGCGATGAAGAGAGACAATTAGCAATTCAAAATGGAAATGTAGACGAATGTGGTGTACCTATGTGCACTGTTATAGCTGATGGCCAGTGGTCAAAAAGATCTTACAAAACAAAATATAACTCATTTTCTGGAGCAGTAAGAAACGTTTAAAATTTATAAAAAGATCAAAATAATTTAAATTGAAACATGAATTATTTTTCAGGCGACTATTATAGGATTTAACACTAAAAAGGTGCTATTTGTAGGAATACGAAATAGTTACTGTTCTGTTTGCCAGCGTGCTTTAAATAAAAAATGTGAGGCGCCTGTTCACGTTTGTTTTTTAAATTGGAAAAAGTCCTCTACAGCTATGGAGGCAGATGGTATATTAGAAGGATTTTCTAATAGTTTAAATATGCACGGATTAAAATATAATAAACTTATTGGTAATAAATAAAACATAAATATTAGATAAATAGAAACTTAAAAAATATTCGTAATTCGTAAGATCTGAAATATACAAACGAATATTATAAATAATTATAATAAATTTCTATTATAATTTATAATATTTCCAATATTAGTAGTATAGTCATAACTTGAATGCATAATATAGTATTGATACTCTTTATATCAGGTGATGGTGACAGCAGCGTCACAAAAAAATTAAATGAAGTTTTACCTTACGGACCCGATTTCAAAATTCAAAAAATTGAATGTAGGAACCATCTACTGCGTAACTATGGAATGAAATTGACGGCTCTTTCCAAAAAAACTGAGTATCCAGTTGTAATTCGTAAATTTATCACAACACATATTTTACGTTTTCGTACAGACATAACAAAGGCTATCCAACATCGATTGAATGAAAAAACCTCAATTCAACAAAAAATAACAGGTTAATATCTTATTATTTATGTATTGTATATTTTATTCATTTATACCTAATGCATTGGGCTATAATTTATCGGAATTAATTTTTGTTTAAAACAATTTTATCTACATATATATTGATTATGTTTTAGATCTCAGAAAAGATATTATGAATAGTCCGTATCATCGTCTAGGACAACACAACAACTGTGCTCCGTACTTCTGCAAAGGAGCAAAAGTTGGAGAAACCAATTTTGTACCTGAAGCTGAAACAACAAGTTTGATGTCCGATATACGAAATATCGTATACAGATTAGCTGCAAATACAGAGAGCTTGATCGAAAATACTGACAATAACCCATGCGAACAATTCAACAGCTTAATCAATAAGCACATCGGAGGAAAACGCATCAATTTTACGCAGGGAAATAATTATAAGACACGAGTAGAAGCTGCAGTTGTTGCGTTTAATTCTAAAAATTATATACGCGCAGTCCAAAAAAAAATTATGTCTAGAAGTCCAGGTAAATAAAATAATCTAAATATTATAATTCATACCTATATCTATAATAAACAGCTTAATTGCTAATTTTATTTTAAATAGGAATGTTTAGTAAAAAATATGCAACAAATATTAATAGAATTCGGAATAATACCATCATGAGGAGACGAAAACTTTTTGATAATGGTGTTGTTCGTATGAAACACAAATTTACATTCAGTGCACCTGATAAATATTACGGTTTAGCGGAGCCCCTAGATGATTTCCTTATTTTATGTAATGAAGATATGGTGGAGAAAAAAAATGAATTTTTAAAAAAGCTACAGAATGTTGATCGGATTGACATTGAAAAATTAACGAGGGACCAAAATCAAAGTCAGTTGTGGTTTAAGGAAAGAAAAATTCGTTTAACTGCGTCGAAATTTGGTGAAGTTTGCAAAATGAGGGACAATACTAGCTGCAAAAATAAAGTCCATGGAATACTTTATAAGCCACCTGCAACTTGTAAATCATTGGCTTACGGTATAGAAATGGAACCATTTGCAAGAACTCATTTTGAAAAACTTTACCAAGTACACGTGGAGTTATGTGGCCTATTCATTGACCGAGAATATCCGTTTTTGGCTGCGAGTCCAGGTAACACAATCACATAAATTAATAATTAATATGTAGATGTATGTAGGTATTCACTTATTCAAAATTGTATACAGTGTTAATTATTACAATGTATTCACTATTCAGTAATTACACATGATAACAAATTAAATATTGTAACTTATGTTCAGATGGACTGGTTGGACAAGATATAATTTTGGAAATCAAATGTCCATACACTGCAAAAGATACAACTAGTGCCTTGGAAGCAGTTGAACGAAATTTGGTTTGTATGATAATTTATGATAACCTATGAAAAATAATATCATTATTTCAGTTCACACGTAATACACATATATCTCAGTTTACTTTTATGCACTACTTACTGCCACTACTGTACAATAATGTTATATAAAATCTAAAATTTGTTTATCATATTGTTTTAGTTACCATATTGTTCGGTAAAAGAAGGTATAATTTCTCTGAAGAAAGATCACGCGTATTATTTTCAAGTAATGGGACAATTGAGAATAACAGGACGAAATATGTGTTACTTCATTATGCATACAAGTAATTGGACAAATGTTGAACACATTTTTTTTGATGTTGATTTTTGGAATCAAAAGATGGTTAAACAATTACAATTGTAAGAAATAGAAGATAAATGACTTGTAGTTAAATGTTAATTTTTTTTGTTATATTTTGTTTTAGATTTTATCTAGAATGTTTATTACCGGAAATTGTTGACCCCCTTTATGGTAAACGATCATTAGTTAGTGATATTAGGGAACCAGCTCATATTTTAGAAGCACAGGCCCATAAAAAAGAAAAGAAAACTAAAACGATTAAAAGAATTTGTTAATAAGTACCTATATTTTAGAGTATATTATATATTAAATAAAACAATTTATTAATAACTAATATTTTGTATTGTATTAGTACCTAAAACAAACAAAGCGGCAATGCGGCATAATATACGTGTATGCATTGTATATTTACTCGACCCGTCACAGACAAAGGTTGAGAAAATAATAAACGTCGTTCCCGAATGAGCATATTCGTCGGCCGGCCGCCGACGACGAGTAGTGGGTGCGGCTTAAACGTCGCGTGCTTGCGCATCGCGAAAACACCTAACAGCGCGTTCTCTCGGTCGTTGTATGCGTTTCGTTTTCGGTGTGGCGTCCTCTTAATATAATTAAATGGTTTTGAATTACCTTACATTAATATCTATAGGTGTTTCAAAAATTTTTTAAATATTAATTAAATATATCTTATGCTTATGAAAATTCAATAAATAGTATAAATATTAAAAAACAAAACTATCTAAACCTAAAGTAAAATGTAGGTAAGATTAAGGAATTTATAATTTATTTATTTTTGATAAATTTTGAAGTGTCATTTTATTTTTCAGAACGGTTCTATACTTTTTATTTTCATAAACTTCAATTATTAAATATTATAAAGTTAATCTATTAAAATGTTTATAAAAATAAACTCTAAAAAAATGGCCATCAAATTTTACAAAAGAAAAAATACGTTTTCTTCAAAAATGTTGACTACGTAATTTGTTGTATAATGAAAAATTAAAAAATAATAACTTAATAAAATAAAAACTTAAGTCATATACAAAACAGAATTCAACTGTGGATAAATCATTATGAGACACAGTATTAAACATTTTTAGTCACAAAAAATAATTATTATTATTATAGTTACCTGAATACTTTGTAGTCGTTTATTCAATTCTTGTTGAATTAATTGTCGTCTACGAGAATTTGACAATTCTAATAATGGTTTCTTTGGACTAACAAACGAAAATTTTACAATTTTAAATTTTAATTTTTCTAGTTTAAATACTTGGTATATTCTGAAAGAATCATAGAGTTGGTTTAATCAAGCTGTGACTTTTAATTCTTATGTATCTATATGTATTTAATATTAATTTATTCAAGTAGGTATACGTAGATTGGTTAATGGTCTAAAAATTTCATCCTTACCTATTAGTTATTTTTATGTGTGAAATTGTCTCAGCTAGGTTCTTAAGAGAGGTAATTTTTCAAAATACCTACTTAAAAGTTTTTCCAAAATATTGAAAAAACTATTTACCAAAAATAGAGCAAAAAAACGGAGCATAGGTACTCCGAATCATGAAATTGATTTTAGATATTTAGATATTCGAAAAATAATGGTGCTATTCATGTAACGTTTCATACAATATGTAATACACTAATACCACAATGTCTTAAATCGTATGTAAATGTAATAATAATAATACTTACATATTCTGACTATTTTGTATAAGTATAATATATAATATATATATATATATATATATATTAGGTAGATTAGATAATTATTAAATATTAAATAATAAATTCACGTCATGTCATATGATTATTAAGCTTATTTGAGTATTATCACTTTATCTGAGCAGTGTTATTATTATTAGCGGGCGTTAGTATCACGGTCCACGGAGTACGGACCCGGGGACCACAGTAAGTTAACGGACAACGATATACGGACTAAGATATATATAGCGCAAGAATACGCGACCGTAACCCTCGCCTCCTCCCGCCCAGAGTTCAGTCTACATATTATTATTTTAGTTCGTTGTTGGTATACGCGTATATTTCATTTTCTGGTTTTTCCCATAGATATAATGAACATGTTAGTTGTTACATAACCATTAAATAATCCTTATAATATCGTATTGTTCTGTGTTACCACCGATGGTTGTTATTTTATGGACTATGTGTAATGACTGTTATGACTGTAATGTCTTATGTCATTATGTTAAACGTGTACTCAGGCGCGGATTCAGAGGGGGGCTATAGGTGCTCGGGCACCCCCTGTCATCTTAGCCACCAACAAAATAAATTTATATTACAAATTATGTTATTTGTTATTTTCAAAATAAAAATAATATTAATAATAATATCGGGATTCCGTTATCGTCGTCACATACGACGGTAATAACTAATAACTAATGTTAGTTGTTATCTTTTATACTCGTATAATAGGTACTCGTATGTAACAACACGCGACGCCGGCGGAAAGCCCCGATATTTATTATTATTACAATATTATTACCTATTAAATCGCTATTCGGCACTCGCTGTTTATGTGTCTCAAACTCTCAATTAGTTTACTCGTGACTGTCTGACAAATAATATAATATATAAGTATAACACGGTTTCTTTTTTTTTTATTATTACTCCCGGTTTTCGTACATCCTTCATTTTTTAAAATATATAGTGTATATTTTATATAACTATTGTACGATGTCGGGTACTAAAAATGACTCTGAATCGACTGAATCTCACAGAAAACGTGATCGTTCTGTCAGTACACAGAGATCATTAATGTCATTTTTTTCAAAGAAAATTCGTTCCAATGAATTTCAAGATGAATCTAAAGCTGAACATTCTGAAGTAAATAACGAAGAAAATGTAAGTTCTATTAGTACTAGTAATGATAATTTAGTATCTGTACATGATAGTACTAATTCTGCAGATTTACAAAACGTTGTTGACAATAATGTACAAAAAAATAAATTTTTTGATGCATTAGATATTGGTAACTTTATTGACAATCAAAGTTCAAAGTTAAATGATAATAAAAAATATATTACATTGACAAAAACATGGAGGCCGGATATTTTATATAACTTTCCCAAAGATAAAGATTCAAGAAAATTTCAATTAAAATGGCTTAACGATTTTCCATGGTTATCTTATAGTCAAAAACATGAAGGAGTTTATTGTAGAACTTGCGTGTTATTTTCTCGCGATGTAGGGGGGAGAAGTAAAGAAAATTTAGGTCAATTATGTACAAAACCATTAAACAAGTATAAAAAAGCTTTAGAAGTGTTTAAAAAACATTCGAATAACGATTATCATAAATTTTCAATTCTCAAAGCGGATGATTTTAAAAATGTTGTAGAATCTGCTGAGAAGTCCGTAGCAGTTAAATTAAATTTAAATGTTCAAAAGCAAATTGAAGAAAATCGAAAAAAACTTATCCCTATAGTCAATACAATTTTCCTTTGTGGTCGTCAAAACTTTCCGTTACGTGGGCATCGTGACGATGGAGATTTGATTCAAAATTGTGTAAACAACGAAGGGAATTTTAGAGAGCTTTTGAAATTTCGTATAGATTCAGGTGATGATGTTTTGAAAAACCATCTTCAAAATTGTCCAAAAAATGCTAGTTTTATCAGTAAAACTACACAGAACGATTTAATCGATTGTTGTGCTAGTGTAATTCTCCATAAAATTGTGAATGCCATTAAAGAATCAAAATATTTCTCAATACTTGTTGATGAAACTTCCGATATAAGTACAAGTGAACAGTTAGTTTTGTGCATTCGCTATGTTTTTCATAATAAAGTGCAAGAAGATTTCTTAAAATTAGTTATTGTTGAAAATACGTCTGGTTTTAATCTTTCCAAAATAATACTATACCAATTAAATGACTTAGGTCTGAATATAAAATATTTGCGTGGTCAAGGCTATGATGGCGGTGCTAATATGTCGGGAAAATATCAAGGCGTACAAGCTCAAATACTAAAACTTCAGCATCTTGCATTATATACACATTGTGCTTCACATTGTTTAAATTTAAGTATATCAAAAGCGTGTTCTGTAGTTTTGATCCGGAATGTTGTTGGTAACATCCAAGAGGTTATAACTTTTTTCCGAGCATCACCAAAACGAATGTTACTTTTAAAGACTACATTAATGAAAATGTTACCAAATTCTAAATCATTTAGACTTAAATCTGTATGTGAAACACGCTGGATCGAACGACACGATGCAATTCTTCAATTTCTTGAATTATTCGATATTATTATAAATTGCTTGGATGAACTTGTTAATTCTAATGAGGAAACTACGCTCATTACTAGTAAAGCTAATAATTTACTTAATTCTATGTTGAAATTTGAATTTTTAATTACACTTCAAGTTTTGGCAGAATTATTTTCAATTACTTTGCCTCTTTCAAAGCAACTGCAAAATCAAAATGTAGAATACTTTCAATCATTGAAAATGGTTAGAACTGTTGTAGACGAGTTTGAAAATAAAAGAAAGAACGATATTCAAAGTTTTAATTCGATTTATACCAAATCATTATCATCAGCCGATTTGCATAAGATAGAAGTTAAAAAACCCCGAACGTGTTCAAAACAAATTAATCGCGAAAATATAGTGACCAACGATCCAAAAGAATATTTTCGTTTGACCTTATACCTACCATTTTTGGATTATTTAATATCAGATATCAAAAATAGATTTATAGGTCACGGACATGAAACGATTATGTATTTACAATACTTGATACCATTTTTCCTACGTGAAGATACAGATATCGAAAAAATTATTGAATCGGCCAAATTTTATATCGATGATCTAATTGGCTCAATTGAAGAGGTTAGAGGTGAAGTTTCTTTGTGGAAGCAATTTTGGAAATCCCAATTAGATAAACCAAAAACTGCTATAGAAGCTTTGACACATGCATCTGAATTTTATCCTAATATAAAGGAATTGCTAAAAATTCTTTGTGTTATACCAGTTACCACTTGCACCGCAGAAAGAGCTTTTTCCTCACTACGACGAACAAAAACATATTTGAGATCAACAATAGGAGAGGATAGATTAAACGGACTTATGCTTCTTAATATTCATAGGGATATTAAAATTACTCCAGAGGAAGTTATTGAAGAATTCAGTAAAAAACACTCAAGAAAATTACAGTTCCAATATATGTAAAAATGTTTGTTATTTTTAAGTTTATATTTAATAAATACTGATGTATGAAAAAAAGTTAGCATCAATAAATCAAATTGACAATAGCAATTCAAATAAATAGAAAGGTATAACAATTTTTTTTTTTTTTTTGAGCACCCCCTGTCAACATTTTCTGGATCCGCGCCTGCGTGTACTTATATGTTCATTATTAATTTGACATATTAATTCACTATTTCGGTGCTGCTTGTTTATATTATCGGATAATCCTACGGTGTTACATAGTTGTCATGGCTGATTTACGGTAGGTATTTATTTAAATTTGTAATTTTTACGTATATTGTATAATATACTATACCTACAGAAAAATATAATTTTTGCTTGATATAACTATATAATATATATTTTTTTCTTGTTATTTTAGTAATTATGTGATTGTGGATTTTCCTGATGGGAGTCATGTTATCCCTAAAAAATGGATTAAAATTAGTAATCGTACTGGCAAAACAACATGCTTTTTCCCAATTGTAAAATGTGAAAAAACGTTTTGTAAAATGGCTAGAGATATGATTTCACCTGAAAAGAAAGATTGGAATACTTGTCCAATTAACAAAATTATAGGATCAAGTGGTAAGTAATTTTAAAATAGTAGGTAGTAATATAATAGTGTATCAACCTTTGAGATTTAATTATGAAAATACCATAATTTTAAAATATAAGATACTAAACCTCAATGCTATTATTTTCAATATTTTATTGCATTAACCCGGCATCAGTGGCATCGTTTAAAAACACGTGAGAGGTGGCATCAGTCTTTTTGACCGAACTATACAAAATTATACATTTTGATCTATTATCCGTCAACTAAAATGATTAATATATTAATCATTTTAGTTGACAATATATTGTTATTTTTCATGTAAACACAATATTTATTTAATATTTTGTACCTATATTTTACTTATATCTAATTTTTGGCATTTCGTTTTTTATAATTATCACGTAATAAAATAAGTTTTTATAAACTTACATTACAACACAAAACAACTACTTTTATGGGTTGAAGAAAAGGTACTGAGTAGAAAAAAGACCGATATGGTTCCAACTATAAATTATTTAAGAAATTAAAAAACCGTCTGTCAAAGAGACCAAAACTACTCATGCCGGGTTAATACATTTTAATAAGTGAATTCCATAAAGTAAATACCTACTTAATTTTGGTTGCATTTCAATTTTTTGCTTTCCAACTAGATGGTAGAATTATAATCCTAACATTACTACTACCTATTAACAAATAAATACTCATAAGTCATAACATTAATTACTACCACATAAATGTAAGTTAATTTAATTTAATTTAATTTAATTCCAGATTCTTATGATAGAGCTATTGAAAAATTAAAAGATTCAGTGTCATACAACTTATCAGAGGTGTGTACTGATAAAGAAGAATTTTACAAATCGCAAAGAAAATTAAGGGCCAAGAGAAAAATATTTTCTAGTGAAGATGACTTGTCTGATTCAAGTAAAAATATGTTTTAATTTATTTTTTCATCAGATGACATTATTTATCTAATTAAATGATTTAAAAATGTTCATTTAGTGATTTCAACATCTCAGTTTAAAAGTAAAATAAAAAAAAAAAAAATGATTGTAAAAGTATTACATCTTTTCCAACACCTCCAAAGAGCTGCACCATAAATACAAACTTAACAAATCATCTACAAAAAAAAAAAAAAAAATGGTAACTATTTAACCCTTTCAGTCCCAGGGTACACTATGGTGTACCTGTTGTTTGATTTGACATTATCAATTGTCGGTTAGCATTTAATAAATGATAGTAGCACATATTGTAAGAAAAACTTCCGAGGAGTTCATAAATATCAATTAAACAGATGTATAATTTATATTTATATTGATTTTGATAATTTTTCCCAAGAAAATGTAGATAAAATTCTGATAACGAAATTTTGAGTTTTTATATCATATTTTTTCCGATAAATAATTATGGAACTAAATAAATTTTTTTTCCCTATTAGAAATGTTGGTGACACTGTGTTTAAAACCGTGGATAAGTTTTAAATAATATTATTCACTCGTTGACAGCTGTTTAAATATAGGTACACTATGGTGTACCATGGGTCTTCGTGCCTCGCGGTATGCTGGTTCATGATCATGTTATTGCGCACGTGTATTTTTCGATAACAGCCGGCGCCCGGCGAATGTAGCTGATCAGCATGACAATATGACATGTTTACTTTATTATTTTTTCGTGAACTATATTTATTATAATATTGTCTATTTGTAAATTATAATACTAATTACTACTGATATTATTATAAAAATAATATGCTTCGTGACGAAGAGATTTTAGAATTATTAGGCGATGGAAACATATCGGAAATCGGAAGTCCAAGAAGTGAAACCGAAGACATTGATTTTCCATTTGCAGAATTTGAAAATTTGTTAGATAATTTTGATGATGAAAATGAAGATTGTTTAATTGTGCAGGACGAAGAATGGATTCCACCACCATTAACTATAACAAGTAAACGTAATATAAAGTGGGCTCAAAAATCTTTTAATCAGCCAACTCTCAAATTAGATGACGTAGAACAAAATAATAATATATTAGAATTAAAATCACCTTTACAATACTTTTCTGAGTATTTTGATGATGATGTTTTCGAAAATATGGCATATCATACTAATCTATATGCAGTTCAAAAAGGTGTAACTAGATTCAAACCTACTGATATGTACGAAATGAAACGTTTAATCGGTATTCATATCATAATGGGTAATTTAAAATATCCACGTGTACGTTTGTATTGGCAAAAACATTTTGAAGTAAATTTAGTTGCTCAAAATATGACCCGAGACAGGTTTTTTTCTTTGCGTAATAATTTACATCTCATCGACAACAATGAAATTCCTAATGGAAACAAAGACAAATTTATAAAAGTCAGGCCGTTGTATACTGTTCTCAAAAAAAAATGTAACAGTCTACCAATGGAAAGAAACTTGTGTGTCGATGAGCAGATGGTTCCCTTCAAAGGGCAACTATCTATTAAACAATATATGAAGGGAAAACCTATTAAATGGGGGGTAAAAGTTTTTCTATTATGTGGCGAAAGTGGAACGATTTATAATATTTTGCCGTTTCAAGGGTATTATGAATGTGACCAAGACTTGATAAAAACCGTTGGTTCTGGAGCTACTGTTGTGTTGTATCTTACGCAAAACGTGAAGCCAAATCGACATTTTTTATTTTTTGATAATTTTTTTTCTTCATTTGGCTTATTTGAAAGATTACAACAACTTCAAATATATGCTGCTGGGACAATTCGAACAAATTGGTTTGCTAACCCTCCATTGTTGAGTGACAAAGAAATGCGTAAACTGGGCAGAGGAACCACATTCGAGGTAACATCAGATGTACCTGGTTGTAATATTGGAATTGTAAAATGGTTCGACAACAAAGCAGTGAATTTAGGATCAAATTTCATAGCATCTGGAGAAGTAGGCCGTGTAACTCGTTGGGATAAAAAAGAAAAACGGTTTGTTGATATTGAAAGGCCCGAAATAGTGAGGTTATATAATAAATCGATGGGTGGTGTTGATAAATTAGATCAACTTATAAGTTATTATCGTATATTTATACGATCTAGAAAATGGACTTTGAGAATGATTATGCATGCATTCGACATGGCGATTTCTAATTGTTGGATCCAATATAAAAAAGAAGCTGACATTTTGAAAGTACCAAAGAAAAAAATAATGGATTTATTGGATTTTCGAATGGAATTAGCTGAAAATTTAATTTTAGTCGGAAAACCCATCACTCCCAAAAGAAGAGGACGTCCATCAGGAGAGCAGCGAGAGCAGCTACCAATTCCAGGGCCACCGTTGAAGAAAAACAAAGTTGACGCTGTACAACCAACTAGAGAATATCGTTTTGATGGATTACACCACATACCCGGTTTTGATAATCTCAAAAATGCCACTAAGTGTAAAAACGACAAGTGTACAAGAAGAACACATTATTACTGTAAGAAGTGTGACCGTCATTTGTGCTTAGACAAAGTAAGTAATTGTTTTGAGCAATATCATGCAGAGTAATCTATTGGCTATTATAATTTTACTTCCTATTTTTTTTAAAACACGACTTTTGTAATACTACTATTGCTATGAATTGTTTTTGTTTTTTTATTTTTAAATATTTAATAAACAAGGTTTGTTTTTTACATTTAAATATTTTAGTACACAAGATTTGTTTTTTATTTTTATTTTTATGGTTTTTTATTTTTTATTATTTATGAGTTGTTTATTTTTTACTTACAGGAAAATGTAATATTGTTTTTTTTATTTTAAAAGTTATTTTAATAAACGAGGTTCGTTTTTTTGTTATGTGAACATTAAAAATATTTTTTTTTCTTTCCACTAAATCCCAAGGTACACTATGGTGTACCCATCCGTAAGTCTTTCAATATTTGTCCGATTTTTTTCAAACCTGGATTAAATTATTCGTGGATACATGACTATAAATAATTTGTTAAAATTTATAATATTCAACAGAATAGTCAGGTCTGAAAGGGTTAAACAGTATATTTTGTTTTTTTTTCATTTATAGTAGTTGGTACATACTTAAGAAAAAATTTTATTTAAGTAATTTTAATTTTAGAATACTATATATTTTATAAATAATAGCTACCAATATTTGTATTTTCCATAGGAAATGTGAGCCCTTTACTCTTTGAGAGTGAATCTTCTAATGCTTCTCATTTTCCAACGCCCCAAAAAATACAAAAAAATACAGAAAATAGTTCAAATATTGTTGAAGAAAATTATCTAAACCAAATTAGTTCAAGTATGTAAAAACTATCTAATTATTTTGAATTTATTTATAACAGTGATAATTTAGTTTATAATATGTTAACAGAAAATGCAAGTGCTTCACCTATTGTTCATAAACGAGAAAAGATACATTTCGAACAAACAAATCTGAAAGTACCCAATAATACAGGTAAATATAATTATATTTATTATAATATAACATTATGGTATGGTCCCATTAAGTTTAAGTAATTTTATAAAATACGAAACTAGACTAATTTTAAAAGGAGAAATAAGGGGTGGGTTATGCATGCCTTGCAATGTGCATTAGACGAATGATTGGAGAGTTAAGTATGAAGAAGACAAAGGAAATTTGGAGTAATAATGTTTGTTGCATGTAGTAACAATGTATGTAGATGGGAAAAGTGTCATGATTTTCTTTTCTTTGAAATTATTTGTTAGGTAGTTGATAATATTATTAATTTTCAGAAATTATGTTTAAAGAAATATTAAAAGGACAAACAATAATATTGCAGAAGCTTAGTCAAATAATGGAATCACAAATTAACATGTCGATGGAACATTCAAATTCTCCAAACACTAATGTAATAAATAATGGCAATAATTCATTTTCAAGAAAATTCAAAGATATGTTTCCAACAACTAACAACAAAGAAATATTGAATGTGGAAGATTCATTAAATGACCATGACTTTTACCATTATGTAGTAAGTTAATTTTATATACTGATTTAATTTGTAATATGGACCTCTCAATAAACAATTCTATTTTTTTATAAATGTTTGTACATTAAATATTTTCAATATTATTATTTTTATTAAAACATGTTCATTTAAAACAATTTCAACATGAGCTAAATAAAAATACCACTTATAATAGAATAATAACTAAATTAGATGAAAATAATATTATACATTTTACTTCAAACATCTCTTTTATATTCGAAGATTATTTAAAAGAGATTTTAGCAGTGGAAAATTACCATTATGAATTTCGACACTGTGGTGTAGAAATCACTCATAGTGGTAATAAAACAGGAAAATGTATAAACAATAAAATGTGGAAATTAGAGGGAAATATTTATATGGATAACACTGAATACAATATAAAATGTGGTTATTATACAATAGAAGAATTAAATAAAATTATACCAACAAATATGAAAATATTTCTTTTAAATAATTATACCATATTAATTGAATCTGATAAATATTTCGAACTAAACAAAACTTTAAACAAATGTTTTGGAATAAATAAGAAAAATTTTTCTATAAGGTCATATAAAGGTTTATCACCTATATATGAAAACATTATTATTACACCTTTAGAAATTCATTGCAACATAATTGAAAAATCGTTCTCCTCTGTTAATAATATTCACACATAATGAGGAAGAACTTTTATTCGTGTTTTTATTTGATTCTAATAAAATATTTGTAAGACCAGAGAAAATATTTTATGTTCCTGTAAGCTTAAAAACAATTAAAACTATAAACATCAGTATTTTCGATCAAAATGGAAACGAATTTATCCTACTCAAAGATCCAATTTTTTATCTCGATTTATTAGACCTCAACAGAAAAAATAGTTAACCAATCCTGAAAATCTTCTGCTTCATTTTAGTCTTTAAAACTAATGAATATAAACCTGGTTGCCAATATTCTAACCAACCCGGATGAAAAATCCGGATTAAGAATTTTTTCAAAAAAATTTAAAAAATCAATATGCATCAATATGCATCAATATGCATTAATATGCATATTGTATTTAAAAAAAAAATGTATAATAAATGGAAAACTATAAAACACTTTTAAATTCAAACACATACTTCATCTCATTAAAAAACTTGGAACTCGGAAAAAAATATAAGATAACAAACTTTGAAAATGTTATGACAAAGTATGGGCAAAAATTATTCGTAATTTTAGGTAATAATTTAAAAGTAATTTTACCAGACCACTTTTCTAAAAAATTTACAGTTAATGATATTGAAGAAATGAACTCGAATCCAGTGAAGTTCACTTTAATTTATAAAGGTTTGGAAAAATTGAGTAATGGTTACTCAAAACATTTAGTCATTTTTGAGTAAAATACCCCTTGTTTATATACTCTTTTAAATATTCTTGGAATATTTAAAAACTCTATAATAAATATGAAAAAATATATTTTCAAGCTTTATCCTTTTGAAACCAAAACTCTAAATAAAAACGATTCTTTACTTCCTGTCCTATTCGATGTTTAATTGTTGGAGGTTCTGGTTTTGGTAAGACTACTTTGTTAAGGAATATTATCACAGAGTATTGGGTTGATTATCAACATCTATATGTGTTCTCAAAAAATCTGGAACAACCAGTGTATAAATTTGTACAATAAATATTTGATATTAATTTTAATATTGATTCGCATTTCTCTGATCAAGATATAGTACCTGTCGACGAATTTCAAACAAATAGTCTAGTTGTTTTTGATGATAGGATTTGGAAAAAGATCAATCATTAGTAAAGGAATATTTTGTCAGAGGCAGACATAAAAATATTTCCTGTATTTATTTAACTCAATGTTTTAGCTCGAGCGATTTAAAATTGATACGGAATAATTCAAATTTTTTGTTTATTTTTAAACAACAAAAACACTACGTGAGTAAAACTTGGGAAAGTTTTTATAGTTCAACTCTATCTAAAAAAAAATTTGTAAAATTTTGTGCACTCTGTTGGGAAAAAAAATTGGATACATTTCTCTGGTTGTTATAGATAATCATATATATAATAAACTTGAGAAAAAACTATGTTAAAATTTACATAAGACGTTGAATGTTGGACGTTTATGTTTAGGTTTACATTGCACGTTTATGTTAGACGTTGGATGTTTATGTTTAGGTTTACATTGGACGTTTATGTTGTAATATAATTTAGATATATATTTTTTTAATATATCTATTATAAATGAATGATAGCGATATTAAAAAATTCAGAATAATCTTACAAAACAAATGAGAAAAGGAGGAGGTCTTCAAGAAAGTGAGATGTTTAAACCAAATACTTTAAATAATGATAAGGAATAGGAAAAAAAAGAGAAAACCAAACAAGTATTAAAAATTAGAGAAAAACTACAAAATCATTTTAAAAATGCAAATCAAAGAGAAGCTTTCGAACCTGTAGTGAAAGTATTAAGAGACATAAAAAATGCTGTAAACAAAACAGATGTTGATTCACACAAAGAATTGGTACCTGTAAAAACATCAACATTAATAGAGCAACCAATCCATACAGAAAACAAACCGAAAATGATATCAAGTTTTCAAACACCAACAAGAGATGAAGAAAATCAAACAATAAAAACACTAGAAACAACACATCTAGGCAATATCGCCGCACAGAAACTCATAGATCTAAGAAATAAAGCTTTTGGAATTTGGATTTATGATAATAAAACTACCAATAAAAAGGTCATGCAATTGGGAAATACGCAATAAGTTTTAACGGCAACGATATTATTTTAAACAAGAATCAATATACACTATACAGGAACAGAAGGATTGTGGAACTTGTTAACACAGTCAAATCTATGGGATGAAACAAATAATATTATATTACGGAATTTATTTTTTAACCCGGATTTTTTGCCTGGTTTAGAATTTCTTTTTCAAACCGGATTTTTCGCCTGGTTTAAGATTCCTTTTTCAACCCGGATTTTTTGCCTGGTTTAAGATTTCTTTTTTAACCCGGATTTTTCGCCTGGTTTAAGATTCTTTTTTTAACCCGGATTTTTTGTCTGGTTTAAGATTTCTTTTTTAACCCGGATTTTTCACCTGGTTTAGAATTTTTGTTAAAAAAAAAAAAATATATGTGTAATAAATTGAAAATTTTTTTGAAAAGTATGATGATAATATTATCCGGGCTGAATATAGAGATTTCAACCCAACTTCTGTGTTAAACCTTAATACTGAAAATAGGAAGACAATTTTCTCAATAGATGGAAGTGATTGTTTTCTAGACTTAAAATCCACAAAATTTAACATTTCCGGAAAAGTTGTACAACTAGACGATTCTGAATATCCACTTAATAGCAATATAAAATTAGAGAATGGTTTTCCAAGCAAACTATATTGGATATGGATTTTCGCATAATAGTGTCTTGTTTTTTCAAACGATGAGTAACTAAGTCTATAATACAATTAATAATACAAAAAATAATATAAATTTATTGTTTTTGTTTTTCACTTGGTTAGTTATAGCTCTACGAACTAAACTTGCCCTATTACAAATATGATCGCGCACAACGTCAGCGTTCATAGTAAATCCAAAAGAACGAAAAATGGGATCTACTATTTTCCTAAAACCAGAGTCTTCCATTATCTTTAAGGATCTACCATTGACTGTGACCATTTCAATACAGCCGTCAATCACTGCCCAACGTTTTATTAAGACGTTTTTGGTTTTATCTGTACTGAGCATCTACAAATAACAAAGAAATTTTTGTTAATAATAAGTAAAAAAATGATGATATCTTATTATCTTACTATCTTTTACGTTGGTGGAAATAAATCAGGTGAATTTGAAGAAGTGGATGACATAAAAACGGAATTTGTAGTATCTGTACTAAATTCATCTGCAGCCTCTAATAATATTTGCTGATATTCCACCGTATGAAAGACACTTAAAAAAGTGGCGCTTCAAATTACCCAAATGATTACCCTTGAATAATTAGATATTTTAATAATTTTTCGTGCATTGTTTGGTTATAATTAGGGCTTATTTCACTCCAAGCGGGTGCGTCCTACGAGTATTCGCCAAATATTAACATTGCGTTGACTATCTATCTATTCTATGATCAATGGTTATACTCATAGACATATAAAACAACTAGATAGCGGACCACAAAATAATATTGAAGTCAGCCGCCATATGCCAACAGGGCAATGTTTACAAAATTGCATTACTGATAAGAATAATTAATACATAAATCAATAATCATAAAAATGTAGTTTTATTTTATTGTTTTTAATGTGCAGTATTATATTATTTTACTTAATAACTAATTTAATAATTTTATTTTTAACTGCTAAAACAAACTAAAAAGAAAAAAATTAATTTGATAATACAATTTAAAATAAAATCATCTTTTTTGAAATATAAATAATGGAAAGCTTATAAACTACATGTAAGATTTTTTTAAGTTCATTATACATTACAGATAAACTTATTAATATTTAAAACAAAATACAAATATTTACAATTTAATAATAATAAAAAATAATTTAATCTATATAGATTATAATATATTATCCATGACAATGACATTGACATACCTACTTAAGTAGGTATAGTGACAGCTTTAAGACAATTAATATAATAGTAAGTGATTACTGATTTGAAAATAAAATTAATTTAGAAAGTTTATGTCTTTCGCTTACTGGATTCATAAAATCTGATAAATACATTTTTGAGAATGATTTTAACCTTAATTTTAAAAATTTTTTTGTTAGAGTAATCAATAAAATTTTATGGGGCCGCTCTAAAATTGATATATTTTCACAATTTAAGTTTGCAAATATATTTTTATCTGTTGAAAATTTGACTAAAACATGTTTAATAATTTTAATTTCAAGATTTGGAATTTCAAGTGATTTAAAATTATCAGTTAAAAATAATAACATTTTTTCTGCTTCTAGAATAATTAAAAACACAGATTTAGAACCAAATATAAGACCCCGTCTATTTTTGAAATTTATAAACTTGGTAAATGATAATGATTTACAATAGTCGTGTTCATTAAATTTATCAAATAAAGCAATTTGACATGAAGAGCAATCTACATTAAGTAATTAGGTAACCGATAATATAATATAAAATGTTGTTCTTAGCATCTTGTAAAGTACTAGAGTAATTATTCGATTCAGGAATATAAGAATTAAGAAGTTCTAATTTATTGAAGGCCTCAATGTCAATTTCTTCCAAATTAACTTTTTTATAGTCAATTTTTTCTTTTTGTTTCATCCATTTAAATTCAAATAAAGAACCTATTGGATCGTCATCAAATGTATTGCAGTTTTGATTTGATCTACATTGAACTGCATTTTTCATCAAGATCTGTTTTATAGCTGTTTTAAATTAAGGTGTATTAGGATTATTGTTAGATCCTAAACGTTGCCTAATACGGCCAAAAAGTAATTCTAGATGGTCTTGTGAGAATTTATAGGTTATAATGTAATTGAAATTAGGGTGTTGTACAAATAATAATTTGGAAATTGAAAAAAATGACTTAACTGCTATTGCAAAACCTATAATGAAGGTTTTTTTACTTGATATATATAATGGAGATCCTTTAAATTTTAAAGTGTATAAATATTTAATTAGTGGAATAATGATTTCTTAAAGTTGTTCAATGTTATTAATGTATTATTATAAATTGGACTCTTAAATGCTTTTGAAAATTTACTTTTTGAATTAAGAAAATCAAATATACGATCTATTGCTTTACAGTATTCTACAGTGGCTTCAATATTCTCAAAACCAGGGAAGTTTATATTTTTTAGGTATTGTAAAGAATCAGCCGTTGATGAACTGAGTGTCTGGGCAGCATATTGGACTCGCATTTTATTACCATTATGCCAGTTAATTTGGGCCATACTCAATTTATTGGCCAATTTTAATGTTAAGTCTTTTTGAATGTTATATCGATTTTTTATATGATCCCATCTAATGTAACCAGTATCTGATTCTAAGACATAATTATTAGCTAAAATATTCCTGGCTAATTTTAACATGTGACATGCATCTGGAATATAATATACTAAAAATTTTTAGAGTTAAGTGTTTGCATTCAAGTACACAAAAAGCATATTTTTTCGCTCAGGAGTGGTTTTTTACTTGTTTATTTAATTAATGTAAGTACAAATAACTCAGTTAATGTATAATATTTTTGTAATCTATTTTTAAACCTTTAAAATACAATTCTTGCTTTTGTCTTAGGTTTTAAAATTTTAGTTTTTACAATTCATGGAGAGTGCTTACTACAAAAACGATATTCACTAAAAAATATTACAATTTGAGCATGATTATTTATAATACATGGTTGTAAGAAAAAACATATAAAGAATTTTCAGTTTTGATAAAATAATGTATTTATTTAGGTTGGTATTGACTCATACAATGTACCCAATGTACAATTGTTCTTCATTATTAGCTACATTTGAAAATAAATCTGATCATGTAATTAAAATACTGGATGAGAAATTAAAAGATTCTACTAATCGTAAATTATTTGAAGATTTAAGAGATGAAGATTCAGTCATTATTCAAAGTAATTATTGTACTATTAACATAAATAAATATCATATATTTGATATATTATAGGATGTTCCATTTATAGAATCATTTTCTGGATAATTTTAATAATAATTAAAAATATATGTATAATTTTCATGAAAATGTAACATATTTCTATGTAATTATACTTGAACTATATTACTATAAATATATATTAACACCCACTAGGATGAGTTTTAACGAAAGTAACTGGACCAAATATATGGTCGTAAATCACTTTTTATTACTATATTTAATTTAATGTGCAACTTAAATTTAAAAATTGTATCAAGTATATACAAAGTATATACCTATTATATACAAAACTTCAAATGCAAATTTTAGTCATTTTTGTTATCAACTATACATAATTTATACATTTTAAAATACTAATTAAATAATTTTATACTACAGGGGAGTAGCCAAATCGCCATCATCATCGTCAAAATCATCATCAACATCAGAATTTCCAATAGTCAATACAAGAGGTCGTTGTTCTGCTGACAATTCATCCACAACATTATCCAAGGTCCAAAATTTATTTTCTTCTTCGATCGTGTGGCTGATAAACTTTTTCCACATATCTGCATTTACTTTATGTACACCTTCAATTAAGAGATTACGCACGTCGGGCAATTTGAAAGTTTTATTATTGGACTTAACATGATTCTTTACAACTGACCATGCTAACTCAATAGGATTAAGCTCGCAATGGTAAGGAGGTAACCGTAGCACTACTTTGTTCTGTTCTAAAGCCATTTCATCGATCACATACTGGGAGTACAAAGGTTTTAATTTTTTTACAATTTTTAACAATTCCGGTATTATCATTGTGGTGTCAATTATTTCTCCTTTACTCTCAAGCCAGCTTATGATTTCTGCTTTCATTGAATTTGAAGTTGGACATTTCTCTTTTCTGACAGAACGATAAGGAGCATTGTTCATAACAATGACTGCATTATCCTTCAGTCTAGGAAGAACATCTTTAAACCAATCATGAAAAGTGTTCCCATTCATCTCATCATGATAGTCTTGAGTGTACTTTTTAGATTCAAAACACAAAAAACTTTCTGGAACAAATCCATCAACAAATCCTATATGGCACACTATGAGACGTTTTCCTTTACCAGTGGGAGTTACTGCTCCAGTTGATAGACCTTGGGAGAACGCTTGTTGGCTTGATTGTACGGATTTGTCTTTCCAAACTCTGCTAGCGACATCTCCAGCATTGACCCATGTCTCATCAAGAAAATATATAGGACGGTCATCTTCTCGATAGCGTTTTATGTCCCTTAAATATCTTCTACGCCAGACCCTTAGCTCATTTTTTTCCAATAATGTACTATTTCGTCCTCGTTTATTATATTCAAAGTCCATAGAAATAAGAAGTCTGTACAATGAAAAATTTGGAAGAATTTTGTCTTCATTGATGACTGTCAGTACTTTGTCCAATGTAGGCAACTCACGATTAAACCAAAATTAATGAATATTCCTTCGAATAGCACCTTTATCAAAGTCATCAATTTTTGACACAACATTTTGGAAAATGTTGGTCTTATTCGGTGATGAAACAGTTTTGGTCAGTCGATACTGGGAAATGGTATTAGAGATTGTTTTCTGCCCAATTCCTAATTCTTTAGAGAGGACTGCACGAGCTTCCGTTATTGTGAGTCTCGGATTTTCCTCCAGTTTCGATTTGTACGCATTTATAATCATCTTCCTCTGGCGAGAAGAAACAAACTGAAAATAAAGTATTTTATTATTTCCTTAATTATTATTTTTTTGATATTGTTAATTTGTAATTTGGTCAGGTTAAAACAAAAGTTTTGTAAATCAATTCCTTTGGTTTTTTTTAATTGTAAATTATGATTTGTAATTGTATATACAGATATGTAAACAAATGTGATAAATTCTCTATTAAATTTATATTAATTTCCTTTGATACGAAATATTCTATAATTCTAATGATATTCTTGTTACTTGTAGTACAATAATTTTTTTTATTACCCAAAACAGTGAATTTATAAATTTTTGCTTGTTTATTTAAAAATAAAAGTAATTGGGATTTAAATAGTGAGCAATAGTTTTAAAAATGTATTTAAAGAGTTATTGTAACATATACTTGTTCATATTACATGAATCTAATTTTACTTTACATATCAATGCATAATTAGTGGGTTGAGGATATTTTGTCATTAATGTATTCTATTTTGATTTTCAATTAACTGCATACATTGAACAAATGTTAGACATTTGAAAGAAATGTTATAAAATTCATTTTATTTTAAGTATTAAATAAATTGTATATTTTTTCATTTTAACTGATGGTATTAACTTCATATTAGGTTGTGAAAAGTGTTGAAATTAAGATAAATTCATCTGAGAGGAATAAAGTAACTTTTCTAAATATAGTTTTTAGTTTTTTACATAATATTTAAAGGCAATTTTTCTAGTATATTAGTAACTAATTAATTATTAATATATAGAAAATGTAAAATTCTGATCAAATATTTAAATTTTATGATCACATTGGACATTTTATAATAGCTAGATATGTTTTCAAATATATTATTTGTATTTTACATTAAAATGATTAAAACACTTATATTATTGTATTGCAGAACATCAAAGCTGGAATATGGTCACTTTTTATCCAAATTCACCTAATTTTTTTTTATTACTTGCCAGTGCAATTTGTTACACAGTTGTTATTTCAATGTATTACACTTAGTTATGAGTAAAATAATATTATTACTTAATTCTTAGAACAAAGAAGTTACTATACCCATCTTAAAAATTAAAAAATATCCTAAGTTTTATCATGTATTAATTGTAGTAGGTTATATCATGTTAATTATCATATTTTATCATCAGTATGTCACTATGATTTGGTTTTTAATCATAAATTGATTGATTTTTTAGTTTAAATATGTAATATTAGCTAGTACCATTAGGTAACTCTATTTAAATAAAAAAAATAAAAAAAATTCATAACATACATTTCCTTTAGGGTTCTTCTTCAAGGGCGATTCTTCCATATTGATGTTGAGCGCTTTTAAAAAATAATTAAGATGATTTTAACAGATTTTGCGTTTTTAAAAAAACGGTTTTAAAAGTGTGTAACCTACAAAACAAAAAGTAAACGACAACACAGAATACAACGTGCGTACGTGACTACGTGCTGTAATCTCAAAGGAATCGTCAGGTGTCTGATGTCAACAATCGAAGCGCGCTGTATAACGGTTTTAGTCACTGCAGCTTGGCGATAGAGGGCGCCAGTGAGCATACGTGCGTTTATCGAGGTAGGTAGGTACTAAGTGGGGGATGCGCGCCGCCGAACGAAAACCGGTCGCCGCTTCGTGTCTTCTCTTTTGAAACGGAGTATAGGTATATTTTATGTCATAATTATTAATAATACAAAGTTAAAATTAAGTACCCTTTATTCCTGAAAAAATGTAATTCCCCATGCATTATTATTTGATAATTTTTTTAATTATCTGTTAATATTGTGCATTTTATTTATTAATATTCCACCTTATTTCACCGTATAAAAAATAAACAACATTTTTTTAAATTTACACACTATTGTCTAACCGACTATTAGTAAACACATTTTAGAATCTACGATCTTGTAACACTGATTTGTTTCAATTTTTTATACAGTATTTATTATTTTTTATAATGTGACTCGTTCATTTTATATTTTTAGTTTGATCAGTTGTGTTTTCATGTTCCTCCGGGTAGCAAGTAAAACATTTTATTTTTATTATAAAATTAAAATATTACATTTTATTCAGTTAAATATGAACGATTATTTTCAAGGAGTTGAGTTAATCGTTGTTTTACGTGATTTCGTTAAAGTTTAAATTAAAAATGCTCATAAAAATGATTGGTTTTAGTCCTCTAGAATTAATTTTTACAGATATTTGAAGTAAAACTTATGGAAAACCTTGTATCAAATTTTTAAATTTTAGGTATAAAAATTTTATCATATTTCGTAAAAATTTGAACTTTATACGGTTATAAAAAAAAATTGTGACCTATAGTTTTGATTTTTTTTAATGGAAATATAAAAAAGCTGGTAAGTGAGATGATGGTGGTACAAGTTCGTCCTTCGTCCAAAATATTGGTGATGAATGTATTAAGTTTTAAAGAAATGATGACTGATTTCTTTAGTATAAAACGATTCTGAGCAAAGGTTCAGTGTAATATAATATATAATCATTTAAATACTGTTTACGTATTTTACGGTTATTTGTATAATTTTTGGTGAGTTTTTTTGTAATTAAACCCTCATAAAATATTCAATTAGATATAACTCATTTAAACTTCAATTGTTATAACAATTATAACTCATTAGAAATTTTCTGTCACCAAAAGATTCGAAAAATGTTTTTATATGATTTTGTATGATAATAATTTACTTAAATGCTTGGGAAAAAAATCTTGAGTCACGATTATTGATATTTTTTCGGTATTGATAGTTTAGTATAAGAGTAAACTTGTATTAAAATTTCAGAACTTTCTAACAAATACTCAATATTTCATTAGAAATAAACATAAAAGAAATCAGACAATATCGTAAAAAATCGTATAATAATTTATTCATGTGTGTATAAATAAATCCTGAGTCACGATTTTTGAATTTTTGTTAGGATAATTAGGTAGGTATATGAGTAAGGTCATATTAAATTTTCAGAACTTTTTGTCAAATATTTAAAATTATATTACATAAAAACTTTCAAACAATTTGTTAAATTAAAAGTTCTATATTTAAGTCAAAAGTGCTATAATTGTTCTGAAAATGTTGTCCAATATAAAAAAGTATGTATTTGATATTGTATACAATTTTCAAGTTTCTAGCTTCAATACTTTTCGATTTATGACTAAATACCTAAAATCTGAACAGTGAAAATCTCGTTTACGGCGAATTTTTACCGATTTTACCGTTTTTACTCAGTTTTTCGATCGTTATTCTTGATTACTGGAAAAACAATGGAGATTTTGGAAAAATGACGTGTTTAAAGTACCATCTCAGTTCAATTTCGAATCTAAAAAGTTGCTGGACGAAACTTTTGGACAAGGATTTTTATACGAAAAATTGTTTACAGAAAAAAAAAAAAGAAAAATAAAAAAAAATAAACATCATTGTAAAACCATAAGATCCTTCGCTTCACTCAGAATCTAAGACTTATGAGGCACCTTGTATTAAATGTTCAAGACTTTGGCCAGCCAAATATTTTTACCGACATTTAAAAAAAAAATCTAAGAAAAACCGAAAATTTCAATCGTCTATAAATAGCTCAACATTTACTTTGCTACCCAAAACCACCCCTAATTTTTGATATTGTAGAACTTTCACTGCTCCAAAACGTGATGATAGATACACAAAAAAATAAAAAATAAATAAATAAAAAAAAAACATCATTGTAAAATCAATGCATTCGTCACTCAGAATCTAAAATTCAAATCGAAAGTTAGTCAAAGTGGACTCGGCCTTGGAGTCACCAGTCACCTGATTTATTTATAATATGTAAGACTTATTATTACGTTAGTAAATTGATACTTACTACTAATTTTTTATTGCAATTCTGTATTTTGCATATAGACTGCAGGTTACCATTTTCACCTTCTGCGTGCGTTTTGAAATACCGTCTCACTGGATTATCACGATTTATAATCTTTGGCAGAATTATTACAAGTGATGTATAAAATAATTATTCATTAATGAAAATACTTTAATTAATAAAGCACAAAATCACGATATTATTTTCACAATTACACGTATAAACTATAAACGACACTTATTGTGACTGATAGATTCAAAAAGTAAGAAAATACGTTTTACGCAAGAATGATAAAATATAAATCCAGTTTTAGTATAATTTATCTGTATAATACTATCGATATTACTATCGGTATAGATATATACCAAGTATAGATTAGATATAATGTAATATAATATTATATAGTCTATACAAATAACTGATTGTAAAGTAGACACATAATATCCAAATAATAAATAAATCCCAAAAAATCTTGATATTAATAAATTAATCTCATGATAGCGATATGCCCATAAAGTTTATTTTTAAAATGTTCTTCTGATTAAATGTTCATGAACGTATTATTACACTACGTTCTTCTGATTAAACATCCAAGAACGAACAATGTTATAACGTTTATTAGCTATATCGTTCAAGAACTTAAAACTTTTAAATGTTTTTTTGACGAAATATTCAAAAACATAAACATTTTTAACGTTTTTCTAGTAAAATGTTCGGTAAGCCATTTAATTCATAACGCTATATCTATAACCGTTTGCTGAACATAACTTAATTTAACGTTTATCGCAAATAAAGTTCATAAACAAAGCATGGAACTGAACCAATATTTAACGGTTAAGGTCACCCTGGTATAGACTGATATAATGTAGATTTGCAAAAGTTTAGAGCATCAACAAATGTTTTTGGCTTTTTTTCTTCAGGCGTATTTGATCAATGTCTGAAATAATAATATAAATAATTTTTCATATAAAGAACAAAGAATACCTAAGATAATAAAAAACAAAGTTACCTGCGCCACATTGTGATATCCGATTCTAAATGTAAGTGCGTATTGATACCAGTCTATTGTATTATAATAATAAGTGCGTATTGATACCAGTAGACTATGGGGTTGTACTCCATCAGTTTAAGTGCTGTTCTCGTCAAGTTCCTCCAATGATGAGCAAACATGTTCGTAAACATCATGAAACAAACTCAGAGAATTAAAATGTTCTACCCAACGTGTTTCGCAGAATTTTAAAATTCGCGTTTGTTTTGCACTCTCGCATGATGCTTTTATATATTTTTTTAATACTATACCTGCTTTATTAGAAAGCCGGAATAAATTGATAACTTCTTTTATTGTTCTTATACAGTTTCGGATAGATGGTATTTTGCAAGCATGTGTTATAGCTAAGCAGTGGCGCACACTCAATCTTACTAACATGGGTCGAACATTAACAGCGATGACCACCCACCCACCAACCATTGGCAAAGCAACTCCAATATAGACCCTCTGGACACTAAACTCGTCAAATCAAATTATATTCCTATACACTTAGATCAACATCCTAAACTAGCGTACACAAGACAAAACTATAGCATATTATATAATTACAATATGCTATAGTTTTGTATAATAATTATATATTATTATATAATTAAATACAATTTACTATAATTAAGTTGTATATAATTTTTAAAGAGGGGAAATATAATTACATATTTGAAATAACTATATTAATACAATAATGCTTTTTCTAACGATACACTTTTTCTAGCAAAATCGTTGATTATTTGATCAGTTTCAATTTTGATATCTGATTCACACGAAAGTATCATTAAGTTCTCAAGTCTTCCTTCTGCCATAGTGCTGCGTAATTTGTTTTTCACAATATTTAACTTTGAGAATGATCTCTCTGGAGTAGTACTGGCCACTGGGAGAGTAACAGCAATTTTTAAGGCAGTAGTAAACATTGGGAATGTAGATGATAGGCCACTGATTAGCAAAACCTTTAAAACAATTGACAAACTGCATCCATTTTTATGAAGTTTTGGTATTTTTTTGACTTGCCTATTGTGATTATTCTCAAAGCTATCTTCTATTTCTGAATCTGATTCTTCATCAGTCAATGAACCACTGAAGTCATCATCAATTTCTATTTTAGAGTTATGTAATTGTAAGGGCAATAATTTCACTTGTTCAAAATTGAAATAACTTTTAGAGAACTGCAAATATTCCCTTTTTAAATCATCTTTCTGTATAAATTTACTGTAAACATCAGAAAACACATCAAATGCATCTTTAGGTAATAAATCATTATTTTTTGAAATTTCTTCTAAACGTCTACGAGAAAATAAGGATAAATCTTTGTAAATACCCTTGGCGATTTCACTGAACCTTTCTTTAATCTGTATAATTGCAGTATCATATGCAACAAAAAAAGTTTGAATTTTAAAATTTTGAAGTGGATCAGTGATAACTTCATCTTGGGTTTCTTCAGCAGACTTATTTGGAACTCTCTTTGAACGATTTAATGGCAATAGTTTAAAATCTTCGTTATCCACAGATGTACACATTTTAAACCTATCAACTTTTTCCTTTAATTTTAATTTTATTTTAAAAAGTTTTCATCGCTTCTGGCATTTTTTAGTTCACGTATTTTATCATCAACTACAGCTATAACTCCAATTAGGTCTATGTCTACAGTTTGCAACATTTTACTCAAAGGTGTCACAATTTCAAATAATTGTTTGTAAATAAATGCAGTTAACAAAAATTTGTCACAAATTAAATTTTCTTTTAAACATTTTACTTGGTGGGCTCCTTTTCGATCACTTAAACATTCACTTTTTTGAAGTTCTTCCAATGTGTCACATAATGCATCAAATGTATCCAAAACTGTGTTTAATGCCAAATCATGGGACCACCACCTTGTTGTCTGAACTCTTTTAAATCGACGTTTACGTTGTTTATTACCATAACATTTTTCTTGATGTAGTTCAAATAATGCAACCCTTTTCTTGCTTGAATTAATAAAATCATGTACAGTTTCTATAATTCCAAACATATCAACAGCATTCACAGAGGAGCTAACTGCATCGGTAAGGACCAAATTTAGTCGATGTGCATAACACCACACAAAAATAGCAGCTGTATTAGAACGCCTAATTATAGCTCGGAGACCATTATATGAACCACGCATATTACTAGCCCCATCATAGGACTGTCCCACTAAATAATCATTCCAATTTAAAGAATTGTCTTTACAAATTTTTTCAAAAATATTAAACAATTGTTCCGAAGAAGTATTATTGCATTCTTTTAAGTTAATTAACCTTTCATTGATTTCTCCACTATCTTCATTTAAATATCTTATCACAAATGCTAACTGTTCTTTTCTAGAGTTATCAAAGGTACTATCCATTGTAAGACTAAAAAATTTGGCAGTTTTTATTTGTTTTAAAACCACAACACGAGTATAACTAGCTAAAGATTCTATAATTTGATTTTGTCGTCTCCATGAAATAAAATCATACTTATTTTTATTTTTTTCTTGATGCCCAACAATGTAAGTTGCTAAAATAGGATGATATTTGCCCAGTAAGCAAACTAGATCTTTGAAATTTCCTCTTAAATTGTCTGACCAACGTTCTCGATGTCCTCGAAAAGCAAGAGAATGTCTAGCTAAATATAAAATTATTTCAATAATAGCTTCAACAATCGTACGATTTGTCGCAACAAACTCATTTCTTGCTTTTAACATACTAGGCAAAAGAGGCAAACATGTATCTTCTACTTTAATTTTAAGACAAGCTTCAATATGTTTTGATGATGTTTCGTGCATCACTATTCTCTCAGATGCTTTATTCCAATTGCTGAAGCCTGTCCTAGTCCATACAGTACTTTTTTCATTTCCGATTAATATGCAATAAATGCAAAATATTTTATCTTTACTACAAGAGTAAGAAATCCATTCTCTTCTAGTTGCTGAATCATCTGGCATGATTTTCATATACCACGAACATTGAAAACTTCTACTATTGTGTACTGGAAATCTTTTATTTGGCATATAAATTTTTTGAGGTTGACAAGGGCCATTATTTAGAATTAATTTTCTTTTATGGTAAGAAAATGGAGCTAGCAACGTCAATTCAGCTGGATCATTTGAGAAGACATCAATATTTGCATCAACTAAAAATTAAAAATTAAAATTAACTAATATTTGATATTTAACTATAAAAATTACATTCATGAAAATAAAATAAAACAAATTAATAGATTTCATATCAATAGACTCTCAAATTTCTAGTATTTGCATAAATATGAACACTTTATAACTACAGATTACAATGGTCAAAAGACAATCAAAGTTTGATATTCTTTTATTTATTAAGATCTTTTGATCTTTGAAATGTATGTAAAGGGGCACATACTAACTTACCAGAACTAGAGGAATTATATGTCAAATTTATATTTTCTGTAGTAGTTGTAATTTCTGCTGTGGGAATTTGGAATAGATCTGTATACACACTATCATCATTTGGTTCAATATTTAAAAGGGTTTCAATACCTAAAAAAAATAAAAATATTATATAATATACATTTAATAATTTATTAATAATATAAATCAGTGGCGTGTTGAACTCATTTTTGTTAACTTATTATATTATATATTAGTTAATTACTTTTAAATAAATAATATAATTTACCAGATATATTATGATCACTATTTATACATTTAATGGTCGTTGTACTATTTGAATCTGTAACTGGAATAATTTTATCAGGTTCCTTGTTTTCATTTTCCATTTCTATCGCATTCATATCTTCCAATGTTGTTAAATTTTGCCCTTCTGTAATCATAAATCATTTATTAATACTGAAAATAAAAATGTTATATGTCTGTGTTAAATTTATTTTGAAAAATTCAAAATAGCCAATTTGTAAATTTGGATTTTAGAAAACTTTTGATTGTAAAAACATTTATTTAAGTCAAAGTTTATTTTTTTGAAATTTTTGAAAACTCATTACCTTTGCTAAGTTGTGTTGACCCAGACGTAAAGAACATTAAAAAGAATAATAAATATAAAATATTATAGGTAATTAATTAATTTATTTATTTACTATAAAAAATAAAAATAAAAAATATTAAATTACACGTGTAGCACAAGAATCAATGAACTATATTATGTAAAAAAAAAAATTGAAGAATATTGATTACAACTAAAGTATAGTTTTATAATTAATTACTTTTAAATAAATAATATAATTTACCAGATATATTATGATCACTATTTATACATTTAATGGTCGTTGAACTATTTGAATCTGTAACTGGAATAATTTTATCAGGTTCCTTGTTTTCATTTTCCATTTCCATCGCATTAATATCTTCCAATGTTGTTAAATTTTGCCCTTCTGTAATCATAAATAATTTCTTAATACCAAAAAAGAAAGAAAAATTACATCTGACTTAAAATAAATTGTCACCCATAAATCATTTAAATTTAATCGATTATTGCAATAGTGTATGCTGTATTGCTGTAGTACTTTATATATGGTGACCAGATATTTTAAAAAAAAAAGTACAAATCCTGTAGGTTTTACAATATAACATATTATTATGTTATATATAAATATAAAATACAATACAAATTAAACAACCTTTATTCATTTTGAATTATAACTGACATAAGTTATCATAAATTTGTAATCTTACTATTAATTAAAAAAAATGCACCTGTTTATTATTTCACTTGAATTGTATGACTTTTGTATCACAAAACTTTAAATATTAATAAACTTTTAATAAAGAAAACATTCAAAAACTTTTTTACATATAATCTATTTACCCAAACATTTAACTTACCTAATTATTAAGAAATACAATTTAATATCTAACTAACTTATGAAAGGGACAAATATTAATATTTTAAATATTTTTGAGATCTATGCATTTATTTAAGTTTATTTGATCTGTTTTCAACTTTTTAAATACTTCATAACAGATTACGTCATTAAAAAAATTCAGAAACTTAAGTATTTTTGACATATTATCATTTTAACATACATTTTTAACTTACCTACTAAATAAGAAATATAATTGAATATAGGTACCTATTTAAAAATAACTAACTTTTAAATGGAACAAATATCAATATTTTAAATATTTTTAAGAACCATGTTTTTCTATTTCTAATTTACATTTGATATTTTTACATCATTTAAAATAATTACTTTTTGGTGTAGGTACTTCAGCAATTAGTCTAGGACAATAGGACATGTCTTCAAAAAAAAAGTACTATCCTTATAAAATAAGTACATCTGGTCACCGTATTAAAAATACTATTCATATAAAATACTGTAGCCTACAGTATTTTATATGAACAGATTATAAAATGATTAGAAATTGGCATGTTTTGCAGATTGAATAACAATAACATAGAAGTATAGAACATAGGTGGCTAAGGTATACCATTTATAAACTGAATTGTAAATAATATCTAACATCTAATATACCTGGATGAAATAGAAAGGAATTATAAAATTTTAATTCTAAAAATAAATGATAGATCATAATAATATCATATTAGCATAATACTTAATACTTACCAGTTTTTTTGATTTTTTTTTGTATCAGACTCGGTAGAACTAGAAGACGCCGAATTTCTTTTAAAATAAGTAGTTAGATATTTTGAAGTTGAATTTTTGTTTTTTATCGATTTGCACGTACTTTCCCAATTTGTTGAATTCAAATTATTTTTTTTTTTACCACATAAACATGCTTCGATGACAGACATGATTGATTAATAATTAATAAATCAAAATAAATACAACTATAAATCCAGAGTACTCACAAGAGTACAAGACACAAAGTCACAAGTCAAACTTAAAACTTCAAACTAATAAGTTATAAATTTATAATATTATAAGAAAAATCCGTAGTCGTACTGGCTAAACGGATGTGGACAGCAGTTGTAGCAACGTAGCAGTACATTATTATTACTTACTTTATCAGGATTTACCAATACGGGCAATACCAATACGATAACAATATAGCACGCAGTTTGCTATTAATAAACCACTTATAATAAAAACAACTCGCTGTAATAATGTTCACTGTTCACTCAAAACCAAAATCGATTATTTTGATTATTTAATTTTTCTTTTATTTTTGTAACATTTTGTAATTTGAATAAAATATTGTTGGCAGTGGGAAACAAAGGACTCTATAATATTAGGTATTATTATTTAATCCCGAAATAGTATAATCATTTATCATGCGGGCATAAGCAATCGCGGTCGTTGAGCATATATTTAGAAACCAACCAGCTTATCTGTGTATCTAATATTATTTAACATATTTTCCTAATACATTTATACATTCAACATTGTAAGTTGAAACCGACCGATGACAATTGATAACCGCCTGCATCGACAGACTGATGTTTTCGACGTACTAATTTACTACTAAATTGTCTAAATTGTTGAACTATAATTAACAGGTTTTATGCTGTAGAGTGTAGCCTGTATAGGATGTAGGTTACAGAAGTAAGACTTCTACAAAATTCTAACTATAATATTCATCATCTCTCTATATAAAAGGCTAGGCTATAATAACGGTCAACCACCACCCACCACCCACCACCCAAATTGTTTAGGGGGTCCACTGACCCCTTTGACCCATAACGTGTGCGCCACTGTAGCTAAGTTATGATTTGCGCAGTGAACATAGATAGCTTCCGGATACAACTCTCGTACTTTGGTCGCACAGCCGTTGAATTTGCCGCTCATTGCACGTGCTCCATCATAACCCTGTTAAAAAAAAAATAATAATAACATAAAAAATAAACCAGAAAACTACAGTAGCACAAACATAGTCAAGTATTCAGGCTTAGCTTGGCCCCTCATATAAGCCAGGTTTATACCAATGTCTTTCATTGTAGTTAATAACGTATTTGCAAGCCCTTACCCGGTAACGTCTACTACAGGAACAAAGCATACACAGTCTTCTCTAATTACATATTCAACAAGGCCTTTGCACTTTTGTTTATTGAAAGTGAATCCATGAACAATTTTTTTTTTCGATGAAACAGTGGAGTTTTTCGCAACGTTAAAATCAAGGAAATACCTTTTTTTTTAAAGTGTAAATGTGTAGTGTAAAACAAAAACATACTTTTTTAATGATGGATGAATAAAATTTAGTTCAATCATAAATTAAAAATTTTTAAATGCTTTTGTATATTATTTTATTAAATATAAAACACGTTTTATTTAAACAAAAAAAAGTCTGTTGTTTATACGTTTTCTTAATCCTCGTCTTACCCTTCACCCACTCCGATCATTATTAGGGGTGCCAAATCAACCCTAGCCTACTGGTGACCAACTCCTTAATCAAGCCCTGATTATAACATAACACTAATTCACATTAACTAATGTCTAATTCGGACTTAATGCCTAGGCCCTAGACAATGTGCACACCCGTAATGACCGTCAGGGGCCCGCCTGAAGGCCCAGGTGGGTATACATTTTAAAACTACCAAACAAGCGACTCATGTTAGTTGTTACAATTTTTATTTTAAATATAATAACTTTTTAAGAAACTTATAACAAAATGAAAACAATTTTGTAGGCAAAATATGAATCATTTGTAAAGCGTTTTGAATCTCTCAAAGAATTTTCGAATACAGATAGTGATAAAGTCCTATTAGCGGACGCATGATTTTTTCTCAAGTCAAACGACATCGTTCAGTGTTGGACATGTGGAATAATTCTCGGAAATTAGCCCAAAGGTGATTGTCCTTTTCGTGAACATGCAAGATTTTCAAACAAATGTCCTTTTCTCTTATTGACTAAAGGAAGTAAATTTATAAATGATGTCAATCACAGATTTAAATACAAGGATTTAAACAACTGCTTCTTTTACAAACGTGACGGTATCGATGAAGTTGATAATTTAAAAGTGTAAATATCTTATGTATTTTATTTCAAAATAAAAAAAAATATTTTACTTAAATGTTTCAATCATGTTTAATATGTTCGTGAACACTGTGTTCTAACGGTTTAAGACGTCACTCTTTAAGATAAATATGTTAGGTTTAAATAATAATTTAATAGGTGGGGTAAGGATAGAATACTTAGTGTGGTAGGTAAATGTTTAATTAAAAAGTCACGTCTCAAACCATTAGAACACAGTGTTCACTTGTATTTTTTGTTGGTATATAAATAAAAAAATGTTTCATTTTTATTAGTTATGCACTTGTCACCAAATGAGTTAGACTGTGTTAACTGCATTAAAATTTTAAAATTAATAAAACGTATTTTAGAAAAAAGTCATACAATAAAACGACGTACGTCTACCAGAATCAGAAGAGTACCGTTACGTTTTTGTAATATTTAGTATATAATATAGATACTTTTTTTTAAAAACAAATAATCAAACATGTCTTCGTCAGTTTCAATAGTTGGTAAATCAAAATTTGAAATTCATAATAAAAAATATGTTTCAGTCGGATATTTACTTGAAAAGGAAATTTCAATTTTTGTATTAATTGAATCAGGTAGAAATGTTTTCACACTAAATTTAACAAATTGGAATGATTTAATGCGTGAATCTAATTTTAATATGATTTTAAAAAATTTACAAACACGTTGCAAGTCTCCAGTTCAATTAAATGAAAATTTAAATTATTCTATAAATGCAAAATATTCTTCAATTACACTAAGATTGAATAATAATTCTATATCATTAAGTATTATCGATCTTTGTCGTTTAAAACAAATTCAAATTTGTATAGAATCAAACATAATAGAAAAACAGAAAAAAATTAATTATTTTCAAAATTGTTATAATGTATTCTACTCAACATTAAAAGAATCTATATCAAATCTTCCAGCTAGCTGTCAATCAAATGCTTACATGATACATATTTTATTTTTAATATAATCAGATAGGTATATTTTAAATTTTATATTTTTATTCATTTTCATCGATTTTCAATTTTTTTATACAGTTTGTCATAATATTGATATTTATATCGTTAGATAGTCATTTTGAAGTAATTACTTTTTTTTTCTTTCTAATCAGAAAAGAATTAAAAATACGATATCTTAAATAAAAATTTTATTCATGAAATTAGTAAACATCTAATATACTGCACAACTATTTAATTAAAATTAGGTAGATCATGTCTAACCGAATATTAGATGTTTACTAATTTCATGAATACAATTTTTATTTAAGATATCATATTTTTAATTTTTTTCTCATTCAGATATATTTTTAAAATTATATTATAATTAAATATTTTCATCGATTTTCAATTTTCAATTTTTCAAACAGTTTATAATAATATTGATAGTTATATCATTAGATAGTCATTTTGTAATAATCAGTATTTTTTCATTTTATTTTTAATATAATTAGATATATTTTAAAAATTATATTCATTTTTATATTTTCAATGATTTTCAATTTTCAATTTTCTCATAAATTTTTATTAATTGTCATTTTATGTTGTGGATCAGCCATGAACCGATCCACTATCCAGAATGTTCTCCACAACTGAATTTAGTTATTTTTATATAAAATACATTAATGTGCAGTTTTGGAAGACCTAAACGGGTGTGTCGGACGGTGCGTGATTATATTACATCATTAGATGTTGTTAGCTCTCGAAAACATGTGTATTAAGGTCCACGCACACTGCCGCGGTGGCGGTGACTATACGTCCGTGAACTTAGCGGCACTCATGTAACAGAATTAAATTAAACCTATCCAACAATTTCGTTGGAAGTTTTTTGGACATTGTTGGAAAGTTTTTAAAATTGGTTGGACACTCAAAAAAAAGTTATGTTCAATTTTCCAAAACCACCGCCAAGTTCTCACCAACGGCCACCACTAAATCAAACACAACAAAAACCATCCTTAACTGTGGTCGACGGTTTGTTGGAGGTTGTTGGAAAGGTCCGGCGATTTGTTGGATCACCATTTATTTTATACGAATTTTTGAAAAAGTGCCTATGACTTCATTCCAATAAAAGCGGCCAACTTTTTCCAAAAACCATCCTAAACTGTGGTCGACGGTATGTTGGACGTTGTTGGAAAGGTCCCGCGATTTGTTGGATCACCATTTATTTTATACGAGTTTTTGAAAAAGTGCCTATGACTTTACACCAATACAGCGGTCAACTTTTCTCAAAAACTCCAAAAACCACGTATAAGTAACGCACGTTTTAACTTGGTTGATTTCTCATTTTTTTTAGAGGTTTTAACTTGAAATTCAGAATCATCGTTTTGATCTAAATCCATATCGGAGTCGTTTTCAAGTGCATCACTTGACACACTCTGTATACGGCTCATATTTGTGGATTATTGATAACGAGTTCGGCTTAGTGGCCGTGTAGGTAGTGGGTAAAGGCGCGTCCCCACTGCATGCGGCTAGGCTGAGCGGCTTGGCCGGGTATCCTGGCCGCTCAGCCTATCCGTCCCCACCGCCATCGGCTTTCTCACAGCAACCAAATATAATTATCGATTGAAACCGCATGACAGAAATTATAAATCCTTATTAGTTTTCACTGAAATGTCGTGCGATCAGGCCGCATTATTGGCTGCCGCGGCGTTCATTGTCATTGCGAATAAAAAAATTTTAAAAAAATTGAAGCCGCGGAGATTCTGGGTACGACCTAGCCTTCAAAGTCGTGAAATATACAACACAAGTCATCTTTTATCCAATTTAGTATCAGATGATATTGATATACTAAATCTGGAGTACAGATGCAATGGAGGTTTCAGAAACTTTTTTAGGATGTCACCTTCTCAATTTAATGAATTACTAAACATGGTAATTCCTAGTATCACGAAAAATGACACTAATTTCAGAAAAGCTATACCTGTTCAAGATCGCTTGGCTATAACTTTGAGGTTCTTGGCAACGGGTGACTCTTACCACTCACTGTCATATTTATTTAAAATTTCAAAACAAACCATTTCAAGAACAGTACCAGAAGTATGTGAAGCAATCGTGGATGTTCTAAAAGAATATGTCAAGGTAAGTAAGCAATAAATCATAAACAAAATTAAATACTTAAGCCAGTTTTTAATATGACATTCTATTTTTTAAACAATTACAAGAATACAACTACATTTTTATAACATCAAATTTTGAAAAAATACAACTTGTATGGAAAATTAAATCATACCTTTATTGATTATAATATAATAAAAGATTAAGTAATTTCAAATTAATTAATTTACGTACGTATGAATATAATAGAAAATAGTATCTGGTACTCGTGTAAAAAAAAATTTGCTTATTTTCATTAAAACATATTATTATTTGAGGGATAATCGGTTGCTGGTTGAGAATCAGAAGGATCAAGTTCTAAAGAGGATGAAGACCAGAGTGTAGAAAAATTATTATGGTCTATTGATGGCTGAATATTAAAGCTCTGATGTTGAGCCGATGTAGATGGAATATAGCTATAGTTATTAAAAGCGGGACCAACAATAGGAGGACTAGGATTTGTGATAGTATTGAACTGATTTGCAGAAGGATTGTCATACTTGCCAAGTTCACCTTCCCATAATATATTGTTAATAAGGTGTTGTACAGTTATTTTGGCATAATTTGTTGAAAGCTTACGAACTTTACACCCCACCTGTTCTCCAAAAATTTGGTACTCATCTCTATCATTTCGTTCGTTAAATAGCTTTTTTATAATCGAATAAGCTTCATCCACCTATAAAATAAATAATTGATTTAAAACTCATTAAGTATATAAACAAAAATCTAGAACTCGCTCTGCTGTATAGTATAGGGGTGGAGTGGACTTCGGTTGTAAAGTAGGTCACTATAATAGTTGTGTTAAATTTGAATGCAATGAAAGGTTTCATTGAATACGAAAATCGATTCCAAACGGAGAAAATTTGTCAGCCAAGGATATTTTATTTATTTATTTTATGTCTAAAACCGTATGATAGTAATTCGTTATTTTAAGCGTGAATTTTTCAACGCTCGTAAAAATGTTTAACTGACTTACACTCGATTTTTTTTTTAATAATTATTGTATCACTCTTAACTTATGTAAAATCTTCTATTCAATTTTTAAGTGATTTGACTCATCCAAAAAAATTAAATCGACATTTATAAAAAAAAAACAACATTTTTTGTTAAATATTTTACGTTTTTTAATTCATTTTTTGGCAAAAAATATTTATATATTTGACTTTTTTATTACATAAAAATCCACGCCCTAGTCATATCGAGGTTCCCGGGTTTTTGGCTTTCGCCTACGATCACCCGGTCCACATGTTAGCGCTAGGCGCTATTCGCGGGCCGGGGACGTACGGGAGCGACGCCGGCAAGCCGGACGATCGGTCCCGGGTCGTCTACGGACCACCAGCACCGGCCGAAGCCGTACCTTTTCGAGGCCGGAGAGACCGAGGTCTCTTTGGGTCCGACCCCCCACTAGGTCCAGTGGTTTGGGTTTCCACTATCTTCACGCTGGTCCCACAGCCACCACGTTTCAGCCGAGGTAGGCTCCTCAACCTTGAGGGGCACTGAGTCCCGGACGGCAAGCCGGACGGGCGTACAGTGGGGCTCCCCTCTCCCGTGGTACCGACTGGGTTTTTAGTTGACGTCGGTGGGTCAACCCGGGGCGAACCCCTCCCACTATTTTGGCTTCCCGGGCCGGCTAGTGGTGGGCCTGCCCTAGTCATATCATTTGATTAATATTTTACTAATTTCTTACCATTGAGTCATTTTTATTGTTTTTTCTTGACGGAATTTGAGTTCCATCAGCTGATCGTTTTTTTTTCCAACACTGGCAACACTAGTTTTATTATAAGGTTCACGAGTTGTCATTGACAAATCTTCAGAACTTATAGAAGCATTACTAATATCTAACGAAATTAACGATACTGAAGAATTGATTGATGTTGGGACTGAGAGTGTTAGTTCAAATATTAGTAATGCTTCTATAAGTTCTGAAGATTTGTCAATGACAACTCGTGAACCTTATAATAAAAATAAGAAACAAAATAAATAAATTATGAATAGGATTATTTTCTTGATCAACTAAACTGATATTTATAGTATTAATAACTTCAGTATTAAGTTTATAATAAATTAAATTTGTTGGTGACTCGACTATTTTAGCACCCGACCTTTCACGAGGAAAAAATGCATAAATCGAGTGAGATTGTATACCATTATCGAATGAACCATTTGCTATATTACACAAGACTTTTATAGAATTAACAGCGTTTATATCAATATTTTTCGATGCTCTAAAATGTGTAACACCTTCATTTCCATACAATTTCTTTTTAAAACCTAATAGACTCGCTAGACTGTTTTCGATTGTGAAATCTACTGGATAGTTACAATTAATTACACATTTCATACGAGTGACATCAGTGTTCATAGTAAAATCTATAGGGTCATAATATTTTTTATTATTATCCATCACACTGTTTATACGTTCATTATCTTCATGAATTTTGCTAGAAATATATTGTGTGATATCTTCAATCTCGTAACAGCCAAAAGGGAGTTTAATACTTTAATATCTAAATTATGTGTAGGTGTATTGTGTAATAATTCGAATATTGTTATTCGTCTCGTTCACGTTCGGAAACGTATTATATGTGTGTAAGCATAACATCGCAATTTCCGAGTTTCCTCGTAAATTTATCGCTGGGAAATAAGTTGATGACAAAGATGTAATTTTACCGGACAAGCTTACAGTAATTGATTCGTTCATATCACCGTTTTTTAAGATTTAATAGGTCTAATATGTAGAATAATCGTTAACTGTCCGTCAGAGTTCTTAATAGGATTATTGTTCTCATCAACTAAATCAATTTTTATTTTTTTAATAACTGCTGTCTTGAGTTTATAATATATTAAATTATTCGGTGATTCGACTATATCTTTTCCTCGAGTCGGCTGAGAAAAAAATTCATAAATCGAATGCGATTGCTGTCCGTTGTCTAATGCTCCTTTAGCTATATTACACATGACTTTTATAGAACCACTTCCTTTTATCTTGTATTCTACTTTTTCTGATTCATGATAATATAAATTTAAATTTTCTTGATTGAAACCATGATATTTTTTTTTTTCAAACCCTTACACATTCGCCAAACTGTTTTCAACATTAAAATCTATATTAAAGTTAGATGCAACTCTACATTTATCATTCAAAATAGTTAGACGAAAATATGCTTTCATACCATTAGCTTTTCCATAATTTAAAGCTACATTAGTTATATAGTTTTCTATATCTGAAATCGTGTGATAACCTTCAGCGATTTAAATATCTAAATTAGTATCGAATATTTTCATACTGTTATTTGTTCCATCGATAAGAATTTTATCAGATGATGTTCTTAAACATACAAGAGCGATCTCAGAACTTCCATGTACATTTATTACAGGAGAAAAAGTCCCGATGGGACCCACCTTGTCGTGGTGGGGGGGCCCACTGCCATTAATTTGGTTGGTGCTAAGAGGTTCCCACTCCCCGGCCCTTACTTTAATTAGTTGGGGTCGGCGTTTCTAAAGCCATCCCCTTACCCTAACTGGTCGGGGGCTGGCAGGTCCCGGAGCTAGCCCGCAAGCACCTGCAAAGGCTCTGAGTCGGTCCTGACCTTAGCCAGCTGGGACCGGCAAGGTTGGAGGTAGCCTGCTAGCACCTAGCAAAGCCCTAATGGAAGGAAAACCATGACAAAAAACCCCCGCCGGGGCTGACAACCCGGCGCTGGCGCCCGGCGCCACGGAAGCGTGGGGGATTCGGGCTGCACTTAACTGGGTGATCTGAGCCCCCCACAAGGGTGGAAGCTCAAACTCTTGGAGAGCGGCCAACTTCAGGAGCTACACGGATGGCAGGAGGAGATATGGATTCACCAAGCACGGCTTCGTGGGAGCTGATCACCCCCACGCCTAGGAAGATCTGGAACACGCACGGAAATCTGAACAAAACCCCCCAGTGTGTAGACCGCGCGCACTGGCGGGGCCCCCAAATGCGGTCAAAACAAACGATGGAAAAAGAGAATAAAGGAATATCTACCCCTGCATCAGGGCCCCATGGATTCAGGGGGGGGCCCGTCCATCAGGTAAAAAAACGGCGGAAATGGAGAAACTGGATATATTGGAGATAATGGAAAGGAATTACAAATTAATAATGGAACTCTTAATACTGGAGATCACTCAAATAGCGCAAAAGACATAAAAGACGATACAAATGGCGCCCAAATAGGCACATCTAGATCTGGTCTAGCTGCGCCTGAAGTCACAGCCGTGCCCACACAGTGCACGCAACCGTTGCAGAGAACAGAAAACCCGAAACTCCTAGCTGAGCTGTTAAATTCAAGCGCCAAGAAAGGCAAGGAGCCAAACCTGCTAGCGGCAATGGCAAATCTTAAAAGTGCCATTAAACAGCAGAACAAAGCACTTAACGCTCTGCTAACAAACGTGGACCATTTAAAAGTCACCAAGGAGAAAACGAAATCCCCAACAGTTGCGAGAGCCATCGAGGAGGTCGAGAGTTCCACTGAGGCCTTAAGAGCATCGACAAGCAGCGTCCACAGTGCCTTCTACGAGGTGGAGAAGACTGCAATAAGAACAAATACGCAAGACCAGAACGCTGCTAATCTAAACATACAAGAGGCTATATTAAAGATCTGCGAAGACCTTAAAGTTTGCGTAAATAAGCAACAAGAAGAAATCAATGTAATAAAGACCACCCAGGCAGCTCTGGTACCCAGCTATGCCTCAAAAGCAGCTAGGCACTACGACCCGCCTCCTGACTCACTGAGCAAAAGTGTCCCCCAGAACGCAAAGACGAGGACACCACAACAGGTGCAGAGCCAACAACAGAGCATCGGACTGATCGATCAAGCAGAACATGAGGACAAAACAAGCTGGAGGACAGTCGTTAACAAAAAACCCATGAACAGACAAAAAAAGAACCACAAAGGAGAACAAATTTGGACTAGGCCAGACGTCGTCATAGTGAAAGCTGACCAATTGTCGTACGTGGATATGCTAAAAAGGATCAAAACAAACGACGAGGTGAAGGGTGCTAGCGAAGCCATAACAAAGATAACCAAAACGAGGGACGGCCACCTAAGAATGGTGCTTAGCAGGGAAACCGAAGATTCAGAAACCCTCACAAGAGCCATCTCCAACGCGATCGGCAATAACGCCAGTTGCACCAGGCTCTCTGACACAGCCTTAATCGAAATCAGGGATGCAGACGAAGAGGCCACAGACGATGAAATCATAAGAGCCATTGAAGAACAAACAAAAACTAAAGGAATCATCAAAATTACCAACAAGAGGAAAATAGACCGTGGCACCCAAATAGTCACCGCCTTAGTACCCACGAGTATTGTAAATAACCTGCTGAAAGATAGGCTAAGGATAGGATTCGTTAGCTGCAGGACCAGACTAAAAACCGAGGTCAAAAGGTGTTTCCGGTGCCAAGGATACGGCCACACAAGACAAGCCTGCACAAATGAGGAACGCAACAACCTTTGCTGGAAGTGCGGCGAAAAAGACCACAAAAGCAAAGAGTGCAAAAACGAGTACAGATGCATGCTATGCGAAAAAGAAGTCTCCAACGACCACGCCATGGGCAGCTCCAAGTGTCACGCGTACAAACGCGCCCTAGAGGCCGCCAAAACGAGAAAATGATACAATTTCTCCAAATTAACTTGCACTGTTCCAGAGCAGCGCAAGACCTGATGTGCCAATCGGCAGCCGAGGACGAGATCGACTACATTTTTGCCTCCGAATACAACGCAGTAGGCTCACAGCACTGGTACCCGGACAGCAGCGGAAAAGCAGCTATACTCTGTCATCAAAACCGCCTAATAAACAACGCTGGCCAAGGCGAGAACGGATTCAGATGGATCGAATCGGGAGACATAACACTCTACTCATGCTACTGGTCCCCGAACACCACACTCCAGGAGTACGAACAATTCCTGACCAGACTAGAGAGGAGTGTCAGGGGAAAGAGCACTGAAATCATCATAGCCGGCGACTTCAATGCGTGGCACACATCGTGGGGATCCAGGAGCAGCAACCGGCGAGGCGAAGCCCTGATAGACCTGATCACCTCCCTCGGACTTGTCATATGCAACAGAGGCAACTCCCCGACATTCCAGCGCGGAAACCTAGAGTCCATTGTCGACATTACACTAGCGTCTCCAAGGCTGGCGGCCAGCATAAAAAACTGGAAAGTCAAGAACGCTACCACGCTAAGTGATCACAATTACATTACATTTACTCTGGAATCATCCACCACAAGTCCCCAAATAAGTGCAAGGAGACTGAAACTTGACTACCGGAAACTAGAAGAGTCCCTAGAAGCTGGCGCTCTCTCCATCTCTCCAACGTTTGATGCTGAAAATTGCGCTACTACATTCGCTGCATTGATTAAAGAAACCTGCGGAACGGAGACTACTACAACACCGAGCAAGAGGAAGTCAGTCTACTGGTGGACGCCCGCGCTAGGCGCCTTGAGGAAGACTGCTAACCACGCTCGCAGAGCCTACCAAAGGAAAAAAAGAAGAGTCGGGCCAGAAGACTGCGCCGTGGAACTCAATATAATGAAAGCAGCCAAGCTAGAACTCGTTAAGGCCATCAAGAACGCTAAGGAACGCTGCTGGAAAACCTTATGCGACGAGGTCGACCCCGATAGACCTGCTGGCTATTAAGCGGAAAGCGATGTACGACCAGCGTCAGAACCTGGAACGGCAAAACACACTGACAGAAACCGAAAATACAATCGCCGTAACGTGGCAGTCCAGGTGGGACAACAGCTCCAAAGGCCGATGGACGCACAAATTAATAAAAGATATAAAAAAGTGGAAGAATCGGAAGCACGGGTCACTGAACTACTGGTTAACGCAAGCGCTAACCGGACACGGTTGTTTCGGGTATTACCTGAATAAGTTCGGTAATCTAGCCTCTGCTGAGTGCTGGTTTTGTGGTCACCACACTGATGACGCACTTCACACACTCTTTGTGTGCGACGCATGGGAAACACGGAGGACAAGAGTGGAGACACTCACGGGCATGACGCTATCTCCGGATTGCATGACCGAACTGATGCTGAGGGACGCTGGAACCTGGAACACCATCAGCTCCTTCATCCAGGAAGTCCTCCAAAAGAAGACAGAGGAGGAAAGACGCAGGCAACAAGCCGGCGAATAGCAAAAGAACACATTAGTCAAGCGCAACACTGTAGTTAAGCATAACAATGTAGGCCGAAGGCCAAAACCGAAGGCGCTAAAGGCTCCCTATAACTATGTAATATAAAACGTTGTATCATGTTTCTTTATTATTTCAATAAACGATGGACGCTGGGGGGTGAAATGACTCACGTCAGTGCCACCCCCAGTGTTCGATTCAAATGTAAAAAAAAAAAAAAAAAAAAAAAAAAAAAAACTGTTTTCAACATTAAAATCTATATTAAAGTTAGATGCAACTCTACATTTATCATTCAAAATAGTTAGACGAAAATATGCTTTCATACCATTAGCTTTTCCATAATTTAAAGCTACATTAGTTATATAGTTTTCTATATCTGAAATCGTGTGATAACCTTCAGCGATTTAAATATCTAAATTAGTATCGAATATTTTCATACTGTTATTTGTTCCATCGATAAGAATTTTATCAGATGATGTTCTTAAACATACAAGAGCGATCTCAGAACTTCCATGTACATTTATTACAGGAGAAAAAGTCGTTGTTAGTGAACCGTTTTTACCTGACATCCTCACAATAATTGGTTCATCCATTGTAAAAACTCAATACACAAATGTCCACAAATATATGTATTATATTTTTGATAATTTGTATAATTGTACAAGATATTTTGACCATTAAAATAATTTTGTATTTCAATCGGAGGAGCAAGATCACCAAACGGATCAAAATAAATAATTTCATCTTTAAACCGATAATAACTAACCCAGTGAGTACCGTCGCCAGAAGAGGAGTCTAGATTAATTATTGCACACTCGATTTTATACAGTTTTTTAGGTAAGTTGTCTCGTGAAAAGACACCACGAAAATGTTTAATTTTCAACTTGTTAACATATTTTATAATATCTTCACTGGTAAGAGCTCTGTCGGGTAACGCTAATTTTTCCTCGTTTTTTTTTTTACACCTAAACCTTTCGGATTCAAATACAAACCTGCTCCGTTAGAATTGTTTAAATATAAACCATTACCCTTCTTACGATTTTTAATAGCATTATATACACTTGAAGCACCAGAAGCTAAACTTCCTAAAGCCGATAACCCTGCTAATATTGACGCTAACGGTAATGCACCTCCCAACTGGTTCGGTGTTAAAATTGTTCTCTTACCATTTTTCTTCGTTTTTTTATTTTTTTTCTTCGCTGCCAGCAACATTTTTTCATTAACACGTTTATAACCCATACCGATTTTTCTTTTAGCTTTCATAGCGTTTACCACCGCATGTGCAACAAGTTTTTCTTTTTTAGAACTATCACCTGCTTTAACTCTTTCCCAAGCTTGTTCTTCTAATAACTTATCGGCTTTATGTCTAATATCTAAATTATTACTGTTTTCGTAAGCTATGTCATGTGTTCTACAAGCAGAATCTAGGGGGTTGATTCCTTTATCTCCACGAGCTAATCTCTTTTTTAAATTTGTACCTGGTCCACAAAACTGATACCCGGGTACATGAACTTCGAATGGAAGTCTATTTATAACAGTATTTAAGAAACCTCTACCAGTCTTAACATTTTTTTGCTTACAAGTTGAACGCATTATATATAACTGGTTTTATGTTTTAAAATTACATAGTATTTATATTAAAAATGAAATTAATCGAGCAAAAAGATAAATTAAACATTAAAAACGTAGATGCACAAATCATTAAAAGACCATCAAGGCATGGATCATCGTTACCAGACAGTATTCGCGGAATACTTGTAGGACCTTCTGGATCCGGAAAAACAAATGTTATGTTTAACCTTATAACTCATAGAAATGGTGTAAAATTTGAAAACATTTATTTATACTCCAAAACACCAAATCAAGAAAAATATGTGTTATTGAAAAATTTGATAGATAGTATTAAATGAATTAATTTTTACTCATTTACAAATGCGGATCAAGTTATAAAACCTAGTTTCGTTAAAAAAAATTCTATTTTTATACTCGATGATGTAATTTGTGATAATCAAACACCTATTCGTGATTACTTCAGTATGGGAAGACATTCTGGTGCAAATTATATTTTTTACTTGGCACAGACATATTCGAAAATACCGAAACAGTTAGTAAGAGACAACACAAATTTTTTAATAGTATTCAAGCAAGGTGATAAAAATCTACGAAATATATTCGACGATCATTGTTCCTCAGATATAGATTTTATAGAGTTTCGTAAAATGTGTCATCTATGTTGGAACCGTGAAGATTACGGATTTATAGTAATTGATAAAACTCGTGAAATGGATCAAGGAAGATACAGATGTGGTTTCCATACATTTATAAAAATTAATTAAAATTTATGTTTAAATATGAAAGTATTTTTGGTTTGACTACATTTGACTGACTGTGTACAAACATTCAACATTAAATTATTTCTACTTAAAATGAGTGAAAAAAAAGTTTTATTGAATAATTTAATATCCTGTCAGAAAAACATAAAACGTAAGGTTTTAGACATGAAAAGAGGTGTTATAGATTCTAATAATTATTTTCGCGAAACATTTAAACCAATAACTGACCCCCTTAATACAATTATAGAAAAAACAAATATGAACAACGAACCAGAATTGAATTTCAAAATATTAATATTGATGGATATATATATATATATATATATATATCTAATGTTTCAAATTAGCTATAACTGTAGCTAAAGAAAATAGTCCTATTGTAGAAAATAGTCTTGTTGAAGAAAGTAGTCATATTGATGAAAATAGCTACAAAATTCTGACAGTTGAACCTGTGTATGATGGTATGATTTGTTCAATTTTTTTTTAATACATTAAAATACATTAAATTATTTTTTTAGACACTGGTGTTTACAAAGACATAAAATTAGTGGAAGATCAAATTACAAATATGATGGATGAAAACAATATAGGTATTAATTGGGTATTTTTAATTTTAATCCTAATCATTGTTACACATATTGTCAAAATAATTAAATTAATTTTTTGTTTGGTTAAAGATTTTGATCTGTTTTCATCTCAACCAACATCTAAAAAAGAAAATAGGAAACAACCAGCAAAAGATATATCAGTTCTATCCTCTTCAAAAAAAGTTTATGAAGGATTAAACAAGATTGTTCAGCAACGTTCAACAATATCAAATACTAAGTTGGATATGGAAAAAGAACTCTATCAACTTAAAATAAAAAAAGCAAAAATTTCTTTAGAAACAACAGATATTGAAAAAGAAATTATGCAAAAAAAATTAATAACACAAAATTTAGAAGTTCAACACAATGAAATAAAAAATCAAATTTTGTTATTAGAATTTAATAATAAAAGAAGCAACTAATTTTTTTTTTAATTTGACAAATATTATTTTTATCATCAATAGTTTTACTACTTGATTGTTATTTTATTTTATAAAATGTTATGTTAATGAAGGAAAATGTTATGTTTATAAAGGAAAATGTTATGTTTATTGTTTATGTTTTAAAGGTAAAATGTCATGTTACATATATTTTTTTTTAATTGTGAAATACATTGTTTATTAAGTTTGTTCTCACTGCATTCCCAATTTCATTTTGCCTTGCTATTGGTAAGGTTGTAATTTCTTGAAACAATTCTTGGTCATCAACTATATCTTCTGGTGGCATCACATCATTTTCCTGAATTAATAAATTATGGAGAACAGCTGTTGCAACAATTGTAGCCATGGTAGAGGCCATGGTACAAGGTAGTGTCTTCCTTTGTACGTAATCCTATAGCTAATACTGGAAACCTTCTTTTCCAAATTCCAAATAGTCTCTCAATCACATTTCTAGTTCCTATTTGTGCTTTCTGAAATCATAATTTTACATTTGAATAATATAATATTAATAAATATAAACAATAATAATATAATATAAAATAAAATAAAACTATTTGAATAGTTTATTAAAATTATGAACTACCTACCTGATATCTTCGCTCAGATTCTGATTTAGTGGATTTAGTAAAGGTGTCAATAAATAGCTTCGACATGGGTATCCTCCATCCCCAAGCAAAACACATGTGCCAAACTCATTATTTTCAAATTGTGCTCGAAGCATGGTATTATCAAAAATTGTTGAATCATGGACAGAACCAGGCCATCTAATAAAAATTTAATGACATTGTTTTGTAAAAAAAATTATAAATTAATGTTCATACATAATTTTTACATGCTGTTTTATATAACTACTTGCCTAGCAACTAAATTCATAATTACAGCTTGTACATTGATGCTGAAATATCCTTTTCTGTTTTGAAATTGTTCCCCTATATCACTATTGGGTGATTGTATTCGAACGTGTGTGCAATCAATAGCACCTATTACTTTTGGAAAACCTCTCATTCTATAAAATCCCAACTGTATAGCATGTTGTTCATTTGTAGAGGTTGGCATTTTAATAAAGTGAGGCCGAAGTTTAGCAATTGCTACAGATACACGTCTAATAATCCGGCAAACAGTAGATTTGTGAATATGGATTAAATCTCCCATCACGACCTAATTTCGTATATAGGAATTCAATATGTTTTATTTCAATATTTCATTATTAGGTTATTTGATAATCATTTATAAAGCATACCTGAAATGCTCCAGTTGCATAATATCGAAGAGCCACTAATAATTGATTCACTGGTGAAATCGCATTATTGCGAGACGTTTGATGCATAATTTCATCTTCAATCATGTGCAACAATATCACAAATGTTTGTTTAGATAATCTGAATACAATTTTAATAAATATATTATAATTATATACTTATTAATTAGTATGTAAGTACTTACCTAAACCGACATTTAAACTCATGATCGTCAAAATTGTTTAAAGGATTATACCTTTCACGAACCACTCTAGGTTTTGTAAGTCTCAGAATTATTTCTAAAACTATTTCTTCATCAGATGAATCATCTGATGAAGATAATTCTAATGAACTACTCATTACTTTACAAATTAATATTTGAGTTAAAAACTAATTAAAAATCTATTAATTAAAACACAATTCATGTATTATATAATCTTATATAATAAAACGGTAAGGTAAACATAACCTCAATAAGTACACTATTTTTTAAACGCCGTTTTTGCCTTTTTCTCATACTATAAAATTCCGTTCTCTTTTAAAATATTCTGTCCCCGTCCCCGGACGTCGTTTTACGCGTTCGCGCGCCCAAAAAAGGTCCATTTTTCATTTTCCTATTGAAAAAAAACGTGCTCCGTGATCGTTTCCCGCCAATTCGCACTACTCTCAGTCTTTTATTGATAACGCGGCCCCGTGTTATCTGTTATTCTCCGTGCTTTTGTCTTATATCGTATATTCGTATTACTTTTGTCGTAATAATTATATATTAAAAACTAATAATTCACTCTACTACTCGAGTTTTTATCGTGTATTCGTGTTTTATTATACGTTTACGCGAATTTACGCGAAAAAATTTACGCGGTTTTGTAGTTTTTTGTTATTATTTATTTTGTTATATTATATGTGTACTACTCGAGTTTTATCGTGTTTTGTACGTTTTTGCTATGTTTTCTTAATAAAAATGTTTTAAACTACTATTTAGTTTGTAATCCTATATAGTTAGTATCCTATATAATAATATATTATATGATTTAAACGCATTACGTTTGACCGTGTATCTTTTATACAAAGTGTACTCATATAAGTGTTTTGTGATTTTTTGTACCTCTAGAGTACTCGAGAAATAATAGTAAATTATATATTAAGAATTTAATATCGTATATTCGTATTACTTTTGTCGTATATTATATATTAAAAACTAATAATTCACTCTACTACTCGAGTTTTTATCGTGTATTCGTGTTTTATTATACGTTTTATGCTAATTTACGCGTAATATATTTTTTTTTTGTAGTTTTTTGTTCGTTATACCATGTCATATATATATATTGATCGTTTTGTAGTTTCATGCTGTCCACCGGTTATTATTACTCATAATGAATGATTTACTAAGTAAGTATTAAATAAGTTACTTTGTTACTAATGACAGAATTGGTCATGAGAGTGTTAGGCTTTTGCAAAAAATATATACAAATACTTTCTAGGTTCTGTTAATATTCGTGTTCGGTAGGTAGTTCCTATCTGTTTATTATTAACACCGACTTTTAAAACACTGTATTCAATTTATTTATTCGATTATCGATTATTTACAGTTTGTGTTAGAGATGATCCAGGAAATACTAAATATTATGAAAACATATTATTATTTGACTCTTTCTATTTCTTTTATATAATTTATATATTAAATCAGATATTATTTTCTTCTGTATATAAACCATTTAGTTCAAAATAATAATTTATAGGTCGGCTTTTGTCTTTTGGTGTGAAGATTTGACCAATGATATCGGGTACCTACACATCGGACATTTCTGCTGGACCTATTATATGCTACCAACACACTGTGTATGAGTAATTAAAGGAAATTGAATATTTATACGGTTTTTATTAAATAGAAAATACTCTAATTCGACTCCGTTGGTACCTATAATTCGAGTGGTACAGATTATATCAAAACACAAAATGTATGTAACAGTACCTAATTCTAGGATAAAATTGTAATTGCATGAATTATGACTGTTGAATTTCTCTTAAAACACACTCTTACATATTATCATGGTAGTAAATATGCAAATAGTTAATTATCCGTGTTTGTCGATTTTAAACTAATCAAAATACTTTTACAATGGTAAGTGAAAATTTAAAAAATATACCTACTATAACCGACTACGAATCAAAGCGTTATAATAAATAATTATATTATTTTAGCTGAACTAACCACTGATTTTGATTGTGGTGAAATAAATTTACAAATAGTCCAACGCCATTATATTATTTCTTAATTACCAGTCATATATTAATTAACATTTTAATTTGGTTATTTGATGATAAGTTGAAAATGTGAAATACATTTGCAATTTTGGGTATCATAAACAATACCTACTTACTATTAAATTGTATACTTTTATCTCTTAATATAAAATAATAATTAATATAAAACAATTTCCTCTCGGTTTGTGTTTTTTGATAGTATTATTATTTTTGATGAATACTTACTCACTAATTACATGTCTGATCCGACACAAAGTAAAAGTATACCTATATCATTTAATTAATATTATACAAAATAGTTTTTATTTTTTTCAATGGATAAAAAGTTTTTAAGAAAAACGTTTCTGCTGTACCTATTATATTATGTAAAATTGAATATTTACACTGTTTTATTAAATAGAATACTTTTAGGTACCATAGAATGATAAACTACTTACCATTAAAGAATCTACTTACCATTGCATTGGATACTTTATCTCATTAATATAATTTGCCCTCAGTTTGTGTCACCAAAAATGTTCATACACATAATATGTTTTTACAAAAATTATACCCACAAAACGTTAAAAAATTATATTAATTGTACATACATAATTTATTTTCAGAATCTGATTGTACTTATTAACTGCTGTATTCAACTACAATACGTTATCGAGTAGTCACAATAAGAGCTTTCCACGTCTAAAAAAACTAATTTCCACAATACTAACAATGATAGGGTTATTGTTATAAAAAAACCGTATATGTAAATGTATACCTTTTTTTTTTTGTATAAACCTTTTAATAAATACTGATTGCTATTTTCAATTGTAAATTGTAGTTAGAACTATTATGTGAAAATGCTATAGTAAATACTCAATTGACCCGTGCCTTATTGGCTTTTGTCTATGGTAATATATACATTTACAATAAAAATGATTTTCTCTTGGGAAAATGGGTATCATATATTTTGACCACACTTATGTAGCTATTCAAAAAATGTATGAAATGTTAGTTCATAATTTTGATTCAATCTATAGTAATTTATTAGTAAAAAAATAAGTTCATTATATGTTCACCTTCATTTTTAAAACACAGTTTTATTAACACTTTCTGTATGAACCTTTTGTTTCATTTTATTTTATTATCAAAATATATAAAGTTGATATTTTTTCAACTATAATAATGTTTAAACAATAGTTCACTAACTTATTGCATTATAAGTGTCTTAAAGTTTTTTTTAAGTAAGCTTGGTTTAGTTGTAGAAATTTTCATAACAATTATTATTCATTACTCGACTACATATAATTATTATGTTAAATACAAAATATTAAGAGATTTTTGGTGCATGTTTTTTTTTTTAGATTTTAATAAATTTTTTCAAGTTAAATACTTATTTTTCATTTTTTCGTGCCATTTATAGCGCATATTTTGGAATTTTTAAGTGCATAACTTCAGAGCCCTGAGTTATGATTCTTTAGAAAACACTAATTGTAAATTGTAGTTAGAACTATTATGTGAAAATGCTATAGTAAATACTCAATTGACCCGTACCTTATCGGCTTTTGTCTATGGTAATATACATTTACAATAAAAATGATTTTCTCTTAGCAAAATCGGGTATAATATATTTTGACCAGACCTAAGTAGCTGTTCAAAAAATGGTTAACATGTTAGTTCATAATTTTGATTCAACTTGCATCTCTTTGCTTGATTTTATATAAAAATAATACATAATAATAATTAAGTTGATAGTTACTTCCATTGCCCTTATCCAACTCACATGAATAAATCTAATCAAATCTGTTTGCATTTACTCTTTGGTACTGTAATTACAGTCAAGTTATACAAATTTATTTATTTATGTTTATTGTGGAGCACTCAAATTTTCTTACGGTGAGTAAAAATAATGTTCATTACATCAACTGAGCTTTACAAAGAATTTTATTAATTTAGGCACATTCATCATTTTTAAAACACTGTTTTATTTACACTTTCTATTTGAAGATTTCTTTGCATTTCATTTCATTATCATAAAAATATAAAGTTGATCTTTTTCATCTATAATAATGTTTAAACAAAATTTTTTGCAGGAATTGTGTTCACTAACTTATTGCAGTATTAGTGTCTTAAAGTTTAGTCGTAGAAATTTTCATAACAATTATCCACCCATGTAGAATATAAACCATTTTTGATAGTGGTGAAATACATTGGCTATGATGTGTAAGACCTTTAGGTATTTAGTATTTATAAGTAAGTTTTCAATATTCAATATTAACTTCTAGACATAAACCATATACGTGAAATCGAGACGTTAAACCTAACCTGTATGCTACTTTCGACGATGTCTTGGCCGAATACATTACTAAATAGCTTTTGTTTCCGAACCGACTGACCACAATTATTCTATACGTCACTCCAATACACCAACCTCTAAACTTATCCTACACGCGTTCGATCTAGACGTTAAAAAAACTGTATCCTCTATACGTTCATTGTATAAATGTGTGTTTTCAAAGAAAAACCGTATCCTACTTTCGTCGGTGTCCTGGCCGAGGAGCGGAGCTCCTCGAGCCGAACGCTTTGTATATATAATGTAAATACATTGATAATGTATCATTTTTGATACCGATAGTAGTTTTACAACGGCTCCTATTTTCCTCACTCTAATAAACCGACTTCTAGACACAACCCATATACGTTAAACCTAACGCTTTTCGCGGCGCCATGATGTGTAAGACCTTTAGGTATTTAGTATTTATATAAGTAAGTTTTCAATATTAACTTCTGGACATAACCCATATACGTGAAATCGAGACGTTAAACCTAACCTGTATGCTACTTTCGACGATGTCTTGGCCGAATAAATAACTAAATAGCTTTTGTTTCCGAACCGACTGACCAGAATTATTCTATACGTCACTCCAATACACCAACCTCTAGACTTATCCTACACGCGTTCGATCTAGACGTTAAAAAAACTTTATCCTATTTACGGCGGCGTTCTCAATAACTAAAATATAAAAAAGATAAAAAATATCTCAAAATAGTTTTTTTTCTGTCCCGACTGACCAGAATTACTCTTTACATCACTCTAAAAACAGACCTCTAGATTTATCCTCTTTACGTTCATTGTATAAATGTGTGTTTTCAAAGAAAAACCGTATCCTACTTTCGTCGGTGTCCTGGCCGAGGAGCGGAGCTCCTCGAGCCGAACGCTTGGTATATATAATTTAAATACATTGATAATGTATCATTTTTGATACCGATAGTAGTTTTACAACGGCTCCTCTTTTCCTCACTCTAATAAACCGACTTCTAGACACAACCCATATACGTTAAACCTAACGCTTTTCGCGGCGTCCCGGTAAAAAAAATTGATAATAAAGCGGAGCTCCTCGAGCCAAACATTTGGAATGACCCTCCCGCTTTTCGCAGTGTCCTGGTAAAAAAATAAATTGATAGTAGTTTTACAACGGCTCCTATTTTCGTCACTCTAATGAGCCGACTTCTAGACACAACCCATATACGTTAAATCGAGTAGTTAAACCTAACGCTTTCGGCGGTGTCCGTGTAAATAAAATTTATCATGTTTATACTTTTGATCCCGAAAGGCGTTTCACACCGGCCCTTGAGGTTCTGTAATTATTCTATACGTCACTCCAATACACCAACCTCTAGACTTATCCTACACGCGTTCGATCTAGACGTTAAAAAAACTGTATCCTACTTACGGTGGCGTTCTCAATAACTAAAATATAAAAAAGATAAAAAATATCTCAAAATATTTTTTTTTCCGTCCCGACTGACCAGAATTACTCTTTACATCACTCTAAAAACCGACCTCTAGATTTATCCTCTATACGTTCATTGTATAAATGTGTGTTTTCAAAGAAAAACCGTATCCTACTTTCGTCGGTGTCCTGGCCGAGGAGCGGAGCTCCTCGAGCCGAACGCTTGGTATATATAATTTAAATACATTGATAATGTATCATTTTTGATACCGATAGTAGTTTTACAACGGCTCCTATTTTCCTCACTCTAATAAACCGACTTCTAGACACAACCCATATACGTTAAACCTAACGCTTTTCGCGGCGTCCCGGTAAAAAAAATTGATAATAAAGCGGAGCTCCTCGAGCCGAACATTTGGAATGACCCTCCCGCTTTTCGCAGTGTCCTGGTAAAAAAAAAATTGATAGTAGTTTTACAACGGCTCCTATTTTCGTCACTCTAATGAGCCGACTTCTAGACACAACCCATATACGTTAAATCGTTTAGTTAAACCTAACGCTTTCGGCGGTGTCCGTGTAAATAAAATTTATCATGTTTATACTTTTGATCCCGAAAGGCGTTTCACACCGGCCACTGAGGTTCTGTAGTTATTCTATACGTCACTCCAATACACCAACCTCTAGACTTATCCTACACGCGTTCGATCTAGACGTTAAAAAAACTGTATCCTACTTACGGCGGCGTTCTCAATAACTAAAATATAAAAAATATCTCAAAATAGTTTTTTTTCCGTCCCGACTGACCAGAATTACTCTTTACATCACTCTAATAACCGACCTCTAGATTTATCCTCTATACGTTCATTGTATAAATGTGTGTTTTCAAAGAAAAACCGTATCCTACTTTCGTCGGTGTCCTGGCCGAGGAGCGGAGCTCCTCGAGCCGAACGCTTGGTATATATAATGTAAATACATTGATAATGTATCATTTTTGATACCGATAGTAGTTTTACAACGGTTCCTATTTTCCTCACTCTAATAAACCGACTTCTAGACACAACCCATATACGTTAAACCTAACGCTTTTCGCGGCGTCCCGGTAAAAAAAAATTGATAATAAAGCGGAGCTCCTCGAGCCAAACATTTGGAATGACTCTCCCGCTTTTCGCAGTGTCCTGGTAAAAAAAAAATTGATAGTAGTTTTACAACGGCTCCTATTTTCGTCACTCTAATGAGCCGACTTCTAGACACAACCCATATACGTTAAATCGAGTAGTTAAACCTAACGCTTTCAGTGGTGTCCGTGTAAATAAAATTTATCATGTTTATACTTTTGATCCCGAAAGGCGTTTCACACCGGCCATCTAGACGTTAAAAAAACTGTATCCTACTTACGGCGGCGTTCTCAATAACTAAAATATAAAAAAGATAAAAAATATCTCAAAATAGTTTTTTTTCCGTCCCGACTGACCAGAATTACTCTTTACATCACTCTAATAACCGACCTCTAGATTTATCCTCTATACGTTCATTGTATAAATGTGTGTTTTCAAAGAAAAACCGTATCCTACTTTCAAGGGTGTCCTGGCCGAGGAGCGGAGCTCCTCGAGCCGAATGCTTGGTATATATAATGTAAATACATTGATAATGTACCATTTTTGATACCGATAGTAGTTTTACAACGGCTCCTATTTTCCTCACTCTAATAAACCGACTTCTAGACACAACCCATATACGTTAAATCGAGTAGTTAAACATAACGCTTTCGGCGGTGTCCGTGTAAATAAAATTTATCATGTTTATACTTTTGATCCCGAAAGGCGTTTCACACCGGCCACTATTGTATTAATAAAATAATAATTAATACATATACACGAGAAAAATAAATAAATAGTTTCTTATTTTTAAACTCAATTATATTATTCATTATTTAATTTATTATTCACAGTTATAAATCACTGATTTCAATAAATAAATATTTTTTTTGTAATTGTATTTTTCTGTGTATCTTATAAACATTAAATGCATATTTTTGCATATTTTGGTAAATACATTATAAAATGTATTAGCCCAGGTGATGAGCTTTAGTCATATTTAAAAGAACTTATTATTAACATCTACATAAAATATTACATTTTCTAACGTACACAAATTTCAAACTTTTAAATTATTAGAGTGATGAGTGTCTGCTTGCCATAGGCGGCATCTCCCACGAATCCGATACGGTATTATCAATATAAAATTTATTACATTATAGCACCTCAGTCTATCTGCCACCACCAGTAACTCATAAACCAAGTGTTTTTCTTACATTATCGTATGCAATTTTTTTTTTAATTTCTCCATAGAAACTTGGTTTTTTTAACAAATCTCGCATTTAAATACTTCACAATCAAAAGACTCTATAATTCACATGTATTTCACCGGCAGCTAGAGCTATGTTTATACTTTTGATCCCGAAAGGCGTTTCACCGGCAGCTAGTCTTATACTATAAAACGGTAAGGTAAACATAACCTCAATTTACCCCTATTTTTTAAACGCCGTTTTTTACTTTTTCTCATACTATAAAATTACGTTCTCTTTTAAAATATTCTGTCCCCGTCCCCGGACGTCGTTTTACGCGTTCGCGCGCCCAAAAAAGGTCGATTTTTCATTTTCCTATTGAAAAAAAACGTGCCCCGTGATCGTTTCCCGCCAATTCGCACTACTCTATGTCTTTTATTGATAACGCGGCCCCGTGTTATCTGTTATTCTCCGTGCTTTTGTCTTATACCGTATATTCGTATTACTTTTTTTAATATATTAAAAACTAATAATTCACTCTACTACTCGAGTTTTTATCGTGTATTCGTGTTTTATTATATGTTTACGCAAATTTACGCGAAAAAAATTTACGCGTTTTTGTAGTTTTTTGTTCGTACCACTATTGTTATTATTATTATTATTGTTATTATATTATATGTGTACTACTCGAGTTTTATCGTGTTTTGTACGTTTTTGCTATGTTTTTTTCTGAATAAAAATGTTTTAAACTATTATTTACTTTGTAATCCTATATAGTTAGTATCCTATATAATTATATATTATATGATTTAAACGCATTACGTTTGACCGTGTACTAACCGTATACGGTACGTCTTTTATACAAAGTGTACTCATATAAGTGTTTTGGCCACTCATAATGAATGATTTACTAAGTAAGTATTGAATAAGTTACTTTGTTACTAATGACAGAATTGGTCATGAGAGTGTTAGGCTTTTTCAAAAAATAAATACAAATACTTTCTAGGTTCTGTTAATATTCGTGTTCGGTAGGTAGTTCCTATCTGTGTATTATTAACACCGACTTTTAAAACACTGTATTCAATTTATTTATTCAATTATCTATTATTTACAGTTTGTGTTAGAGATGATCCAGGAAATACTAAATATTATGAAAACATATTATTTGACTCTTTCTATTACTTTTATATAATTTATATATTAAATCAGATATCGTCTTAATTATTTTCTTCTGTATATATAAACATTATTATCATGGTAGTAAATATGCAAATAGTTACTTATCCGTGTTTGTCGATTTTAAACTAATCAAAATAATTTTACAATGGTAAGTGAAAATTTAAAAAATATACCTACTATAACCGTCTACGAATCAAAGCGTTATAATAAATAATTATATTATTTTAGCTGAACTAACCACTGATTTTGATTGTGGTGAAATAAATTTACAAATAGTCCAACGCCATTATATTATTTCTTAGATACCAGTCATATATTAATTAACATTTTAATTTGGTTATTTGATGACAAGTTGAAAATGTGAAATACATTTGCAATTTTGGGTGTCATAAACAATACCTACTTACTATTAAATTGTATACTTTTATCTCTTAAAATATAAAATAATAATTAATATAAAACAATTTCCTCTCGGTTTGTGTTTTTTGATAGTATTATTATTTTTGATGAATACTTACTCACTAATAACATGTCTGATTCGACACAAAGTAAAAGTATACCTATATTATTTAATTATATATGTTATACAAAATAGTTTTTATTTTTTTCAATGGATTAAAAGTTTTTAAGAAAAACGTTTCTGCTGTACCTATTATATTTTGTAAAATTGAATATTTACACTGTTTTATTAAATAGAATACTTTTAGGTACCATAGAATTATAAACTACTTACCATTAAAGAATCTACTTACCATTACATTGGATACTTTATCTCATTAACCCTACAATGCATGATTTTTTTAAATTATTTGATTTTTTTAAAACTGATTTATTTAACCCTCTTTTTTACAGAAAAAATAAAAAAAAAATTATTTTTCAAACTTACACTTGGGGTTAAGTCCTAATTTACATTGTGACCTGTAGGTAACATCAAGCACTAATGGTTACGGTTAAACGATGCGGATAAATATTGTATATACTTACTAATTTTTTTGATATAATATATATTAGGTGATAACTTTTAGACATTATTAAAGAATATATTTTTTTAAATAATAACAAAGTAAAAATATGCAAAATGAATTAAAAAATATATGCATAATATAATTTTAGATTTAACTCTTCAGTCAATAACTTAGTAGTAGGTATGTAATAACAAATGTATAGAATAATATAAATAATAGTTCACATATAAATATCACTTGAAATTTTATAAAATTATATAGTAAAATTTAAATTTCTTTTGCAACAAATAATAACAGTTTGAAAATATAAATAAAAAAAATAAGTAATTTATAATATCTTAGAAAATTCTTTTCATAAAATAGCTAATAACAATATTAAAAAATAAAAAATAAAATTAGTAAAATAATGATAGTTGTTACATATACACCGGCAGCTTTAACCGAACTGACCACTGATTTTGACTGTGGTGAAATACTTTTACACAAATGGTTCAATGCCATAAAAAATACCAGTCATATATTAACATTTATGCACTCATAATAGTTAGTGTTGATATACTCTCATTTCACCAGTGTTTCTAGATACATTATTATTGTCGTTTGACTTCAGGATAATTCCCTTTCTTTTTTTTATATTTTCACATAATATTAAATTAAAAAATGATGTTACAAAAAAATCGAATATGTTTAAAAAGTGAAATGCATTTGAAATATTTAATTTATAAACAATACCTACTTTATTATAAACTGTTATTATAAACAATACCTACTTACTTTTGAATTGGATACTTTAATCTCAATATTATATAAAATAATTTCCTCTCGGTTTGTGTTCATACATATTATGTCTTTTGATAGTATTAATATTATTCAACTATATGTTATACAAAATAGTTGTTTTTCTTTTATGATATTTTAAAAGTTAAAAAGTTATATGGTTAAAGTTTTCTTATGGAACACCGACCACTTTTTCCAGATTGTTGGTTCTATATTATTATATATACACTTACCGTCCATAGCTGCCTACATCAGATTACCTTCAATAAATTACCTATTCGCCTTTTCAACAATTTTCACACATAGTCAGTAAACCTTTTAACTACTACAATCCGACCAGCAATTACTACAGCCTTCATTTGATTTTATTTTTTAAAGTATATAATGTTAATGAACAAATTCAATTCTATTAGACATATTTAGGATGTAAGGAGAAATAAAATGATTATATTATTTTTTTGTTGAACAAAATAAAAACAAATTAAATTTATTTTTAATTATTTTTATTAAAAAAAAAAACATAATGGTTCATCTGTAAAAAATTTATAAATGTATGCATTAGAAAATTGAAATTGATTATCATTACTCACTACTTACAAATCTATTTTGTTTTGAAAATCCGCTGAAACAAAAAAATAAATGGGTATAAATACTTAAAAGTTAGAACAGTCTCTGTGGTAGTTAAAATAATTATATATTACATTTTGTACATACTTATTAGTGTTTCGTCCTCCGAATTGTTTTTTTGTGGAGGTGGTGGTGGTGGTGGTGGTGGCGGCGCCGGACTTTTACGTTTTTTTTCTGGTTGGATTAAATAAAAGTATATATATATATATATATATGTTTTAAAATAATAATAATGCTTAAAGATGAAAAAACATTGAAACTTACGGGGGCAGTGGCGAGCGACGTGCCCCCACTTTCCGCACGTGTAACATTCTGGAAAAAGTGAATTCACAAAAGATTAGATACACCTTATTACGCAGTTGTGTAATATCGTGTGGATAAAAAAATGCAGTCGATTTACTTACTTCTTTGGTGCCGTCTCGACTTTGTATGGGGGTGTTGTCCACCCCCATACAAATTCGTAATCTGACAGTTATTGAATGTGTTCATTATCTGAAAGAAAACAAAAAATATAAATGAATTACGTGCAAAATAAATGGTAAAAATCTTATATAATTAACAAAAATTAAAAATTATACTCACGCACACGGGCGGACACGCGCTTATGAACACTTATAACCAAAAAAAAATTGAATTTTATTCGTTAGAAGATGTTTCTTTGGTCTAAATGTCTGGTCGCCAGTGTTGCCACACAATATTGTTATTCACTTTGAAAATAATGAATTTTATCGTCGTCAGAGCCCGAATATAAAAACAATGAAACGCGTAAAGTATAATGAAATTTAATAATTTTATCTTACTAAACTATTAAGTAATTCAAATTTATAATGTAAATTGAAATTAAAAGTTAAAAAACGTGTACGTCCGATTCCTCCCATAAACGTGTCTGCACTGTTGTAAAATAATAGCAAGACGTGCCTATTATTTCTGTTTAACGCGCTGAGCTCTATGGCTCAAAGTTCAGAACTTCAGACGGTGATTTATTTATCTGCTGTTTTTACACGTAATTTCGTAGATACGGGTCTTGTAGGTTAATGGTCAGATCGCTTCGGTACTGATCGCTTTTCTTGCGTTTTTATTTTTTGATTTTCTGTTCGAATAATGCCTCGACTTTGTGTGATTTGTAGACGGGGCGACGGTGGATACTCGGCACACCGGTATGTCAACAGTAATCGCGCGATCAAAACTCTTTTTTGTACATTTCGTATGATACGGTATTTTTCAGATTTCCACGTGCGAACCCCGAGCGTCATGAACTTTGGCTGAGGTACGTGGAGAGATATGGCGTTCTCCGTGAATCCGTACGACCCACCTCGGCATTATGCTCTCGACATTTCGCGGATGCCGATTTTTCAGGTACGGCCAACAGGCGTCGTTTAAGTCGTCATGCGGTCCCGACGATAGGAATTGTAAATTCACAAATTTAATTCATTACATTGTGTACATTTTTTCTTATTATTGTTTTCTGCAATATTTTCACTGTAAATATTTTTATCGATTAATGTCATACTTTTATGTGCATTATTTCGTTTTGTTTATAATATACAATTTTTCGAAGCCGTCGGTAATTAAATCTTTATTTTAATTCAATTTTCAGCCAGCTATTGATGCCCACGAGAACGACATAGTCGTAGAACTTCCGGAGGTCATTGAAGAAGAAGTGAATGTGGACGATGTGGAAATGGAAGTCGTCGAAATAGGAATTGAGGAAAAATATTTATCTCTAGCATGTTGTCAATTCAGTCACGGTTTTATAAAGTTTTATTATTATTACAAATGTTTAGGTTCATATATATATATATATATATATATATATATATATATATATATATATATATATATATATATATATATATATATATATATGTATTATTTTTTTAGAATGCACACCACATTGTGATAATATTGATTACACAATACATATATCATGCATAATGATAGCACTGTAGGTATTGTTAGGTTTTTAATCCAATTTCAAATGTCACAGGGTATTTAAATTTTGAAACAAACTAAGTATATATATTTGAATTTTTTCTTATCGTGCCGCTTGGCATACAGAAAAATTAAAATGTCAAGTACTTGAGTATAAGTACCTATTTCATATTCAATCGATTGTATTGGTACTACATTATATTTTAAACATACATTTCTTTTTTTTTTTTACAGTGTTTCATACACTATTGGTTTAATCTGTGTATTTATATTGTTTACATAATAATTACTCTCTTTTTTAATTGCTTAGCAATTTGAGATAATTCATTACTTGCCTATGTTATACTATCTAGGTATATATATATATATATATATATATATATATATATATATATAAATATTATATATAATAGTAAAAAAATAACACGGTTTTTTTCATTTTCATAAAATTCATAAAATTTAATTTGTTTACTACTGTGATATGCTTTTGCATTCACATTCAACACTCCAATTTAGATCATTATGGATCAGACTTAAAGTTGTATCTTTTATTCACACTTCATCGATTATATTAACCGTTTTACTGGGATTTTTATGTAAAATGTACACAATAAACCAGGCTTACAGTATTTATTAAAACAGCATGTATTAAAACAAAATAACAAAATCTATACTTTATCTATATCTCAGTGTATATTTTATTGATAATAACAAAAATATTAAATAGCATTTTTAAATTTTGTGTCTAAGAAGTACTTATAAATAAATGTGTTTAATTTAATCACAAAATTACAGGTTTTTTTTATACTCTTCATATATATATATATATATTTTTTTTAGAATGCAAACCATATTGTATTTTAAAATGTCAAATCTAAACACAAACATACAATTTTTTTTTTTTTTACAATGTTCCAGACACTGTTGGGTTTACAAATGTCAGTTTTTTTAATTTTAATTTCTAGAGTACTCAATGTAAAATAGGTACCTATGTGTATTTGATCATTTTGTAGTTTCATCCTACAATTAATTTTTTACCAATTTTAATGTATTAACACAATATTCTCAAATTATTTAAAATTGAATTATTAAAATTGAAGTACATTGAAAAAAATGTAATAATTAATTATTAAATTATCGATTATTTACAGATTTGTTAAAGATGATCCCGAAAACATACAAATAATCTCTTTAAAAAATTACATATTATGAAAAAATTGATTTATTTTACACTTTCTGTTTCTTTTATGGTTTAACAGATTTATATTTTTCCTCTGGAATCAGATAGCATTTTTATCTTGGTAGATTTCCTATCAGCTATATTTTTAATGGAAAACTTTAAGTCAATTTTTTATTTTCTTCTGTATAAACCTTTCAGTTCGGATTAATAATTTTTAAGTAAGTATTTGATCACCTTTTGTCTTTTGGTGTGAAACATTTATCGATGATTTTGGGTACCTACTTATAAACATTTATTATTTATTATTAACGGTTATACCTAAACATTTTTGCTGAACTTAAAATATATACACACTGTGTTAAGGTAACTGATGTAAAATTCAATATTTACATTGTTTTATTATTATATATAGATACTCTTATTTTCATTTTAACTCAATAGGTATTTCAAAAATGACGTTATTTATATATCGTATTGGTACTTCATTGTATTTTAAAATTACAATTTCAAATTCTTTTTTTTTTTTTTTACAATGTTCCAGACACTGTTGGGTTTATCTGTGTATTTATGTTGTTTACATAATTACTCTCTTTTTTAATTGCTTAGCAATTATAGATTTATGTTTTTTTCCGATAATTCATTACTTGCCTATGTTATACTATCTAGGTGCCTTTATATATTATTATATACTTGCAATTTCGAATGTTACAAGGTACCTATTTAAAATTTGAAACAAATGAAACAAACTAAGTATTTTGTACCATGCCGCTTATAAAGCATAAAATGTAATAAAGTATTATTAAGTCTTTTTACATTATCAAATTGTTCACATTTTTTGATGTCCATATAGACAAAAAACAAGTAAACATTTTAACACTGTATTTTTATTTCACTGTACATACATGTAGAAAAAAATTTTTCCCAAATTTTGTTTCCTATACTTTATGTAGGTACATGAATTCTGTCCCAAACACCGATTGCATAGGTACCTAATTGTTACACCTAACAATAATAAATAAAAATAACATTATACGCTATTTTTCTAACATTAAAGGGTATAAGGCTACCATCTATATTGGTTTTACAATTTTCATACAGGTTTAGGAGCGTAATGTATTTGTACAAGTACGTGTACAAAGGCCACGACGCGGCCACATTGGCGGTGTGGGACGCGAACGAAATACAAGGGTAATTATAATACTATATTAATAATAATTACAAATAACATACGCTTTTGTAAATCTATTACTATTATTATCAGTTTTCTGAATTCGCGTTACGTCAGTCCGCCGGAAGGAGTTTGGCGGCTGTTTTCGTACGAAATGCACAAACGGAGTCACACGGTCATTAGACTTCCGGTTCATCTGGAAGGTCGTCACGACGTGTACTTTGCACCGGGCCAGTTGGAAGAGCGTGTGCGGAACGCAGCTCTCGGTCGCACTAAACTCACCGGTTTCTTCGAGCTGAACCGAGTAGACGAGAACGCCCGACAGTACCTGTACCACGAAATACCCGCGCACTACACTTGGAACGCGCAGGCAAGACAGTGGAGACGGCGACAGAGGATTCTCGCCAACGATACGTTGTCTCGGATGTATGTCGTCAACCCTTTGGACCGCGATCGATTTCACCTACGGCTGCTCCTTTTGCACCGGAAAGGCCCACAGTCCTTCCGTGACGTAAGAACGGTCGACGGTGTCGTGCATCAGAGTTACGCGGCCGCGGCCGTTGCGCTCGGACTCCTGGAAAACGACCGAGTGTGGCTCGATTGCCTGGCCGAATCGGCTACGCAGGACACGCCGCGACAGGTACGATATCTTTTCGTAACGATATTGTCTTTTTGTCAGCCCGCAGATCCGCTAACGTTGTACGAAACGAACGAGGCGAACCTGATGAAAGATTTCGTTGAACGTTTCCGAGACGCTGATCGCGCCCGGGCGGCGTGTCTGGACGCCATCGGAGATCTATTACAGGCTCGCGGAAAAACGTTAACCGATTTCGGCCTGCCGCTGCCGGATGTCACGCTGCTCGAAACCGAACCGCACCATGGCGTGTTCGACGGTGTGGATGCTGCAGTACGTTGGGTTCGACAGTTGGACTCGCTCAACGGAGAACAGCGAACGGCGTTCGATCGTGTAATGTCGGCGGTCGACGACCGCCGGAACGTCCCGAAACTGTTCTACGTCGACGGACCGGGCGGTACGGGAAAAACGACGCTGTATGGTTGCCTGATATGGTCTCTTCGCAACAGAGGTATGTCGGTGTTGTCCGTGGCTTTTACAGGAATCGCGGCGATGCTCATGGACGGCGGAATGACGGTGCACTCGACTTTCGGATTGCCGTTCGGGACGCTGACCGACGATTCGGCGTCGTCCATCACCATGCAGTCTAACCGCGCGCAGAGAATACGGGACGCGGCACTCATAGTCTGGGACGAAGCGCCAATGTCGCCGGGAATGCAACTCTCCGTAGTCGATCGGTTGCTACGAGACATTATGGGATCGGACTTACCGTTCGGCGGTAAACCCTTTTTGTTCGCAGGTGATTTCCGGCAGATATTGCCGGTCGTCCGCCGAGGAACGAGGAGCGACGTTGTCAGATCGTCGATCAAGTACACCCATACATGGCGGCTTATGGAGCGATTCAGTCTCACGCGAAACATGCGGGCCGACGGCGACGCTGACTTTGCCGCCTGGCTACTCAAACTCGGTAACGGCGAACTGCCACAGGTCGACGGTGTTCCGGACACCGTATCCATTCCTCCGGAAATGGTTTGTAACGTACCGGATCTGGTGAATTTCGTTTATCCGCGGCGAATGTCGTTGGCTAACGTCGACGACTTTGCTCGGAGAATCATTCTTTGTCCTAGGAACGAACATTGCAGACAGGTCAATCGCGACGTGCTGAACGCGCGGGTCGTAGGTGACGCCAGGGTCTACACCGCCATTGATACCGTGGTGGTCGACGATCCTGACGAAGTGGCCAATTATCCGACAGAGTTTCTCAACAGTCTGGAACCGGACGGTCTTCCACCGTACAAGTTGGTCTTAAAAGTCGGCGCCGTCGTAATGTTGCTCCGGAACCTCGATCCCAAGAGGCGACTCTGTAACGGTACGAGGTTGGTGGTCACCCAGTTGCGGCGACACAACTTCAAAGCGAGGTTGTTGTCTGGTACAGGCGATGCGCAAGACGAGGTAATCGTTCCGGCCATACCGCTCACGTCCAGCGGGGAAGACGATCTACCTTTTGTCATGCGGCGCGTTCAATTTCCCGTGCGGTTATCGTTCGCCATGACGATCAACAAGTCCCAGGGCCAAACGTTTGATCGAGTCGGTTTGTTGCTACCGTGTCCGGTATTCACACACGGTCAGCTGTACGTGGCTTTTTCACGAGTCAGAAACTCGGGTTCCATCAAAGTTGGCCTGTGTGCAGACGACAAAGGCAGGTTCGTCACCAAGAACGTCGTATACCGAGAAGTGCTTTAGGCTTCCTGGTGGTATGATATGTGAATTTAGCCCTTTCTTTTAAATCAGTCTATGGCGTAGACGCGTTGACGGGACCCGATGTGTTATGGCGTTAGTCGAAAGACGGGACCCATTTAGCTAGCTGACCAATGTCAGCGGGGCGCACGGCGTTAGTCTTCCTTGATGGAAAGACGGGACCCACGGTGTTAGTCTTCCTTGATGGAAAGACGGGACCCACGGAGTTAGTCCGCTCTACAAAATAGTCTGAAATACAATTCTACCTGATTAAAATGTCCCTGGTGTTGCTTTCATAAAATATATATGTATATAATACTTTTGTCAAATGATTATAAAAAAATACCTAAAATATAATAATACCCATAATATATGTTATTAACGCTAAAAAAAAGAAAAAAAAAGGTAGCTTTAAAAAAAATACATTTTCATAACAATTATCTACCCATGTAGATGATATCAACCAATTTTGACTTTGGTGAAATACATTTATCAAATACAAATACAAATACAAATTTATCTAATATACATCGAGAGCTCTATACGTCTTTCATAATACCGACCTCTAGACTTAGCCACTATACGTCCAATGAAATTTTTATTATACATTTCAACACACACAATGACTGTATCACATTTATAATATTTTAAATTTAAATACCTTTTTTTCCATTCGTTTATCTTAAAGCGTTTCATTATTATACGAACCAGTTTAATGTGATTTTAACTCTTTAATAAATACTACGGTCCCCTTATAAAACTAATACACACAATTATTTTTTTATTATCTTAACCGTTTCTTATTATCTAAACGATAATAGTTTTACACCGACCACTAGATTATCTCTATACTTACATACATACATACATACATATTATTTTGATTGTCTCATGGAATATTACTTTACTGATTGGAGAAGGGCTAAATGGACACATATGGTAGCATCTACTTCCGTATATTGGAAATGGGGGGCGGAGAGAAGGTTCGACAACCTCCACGTGGTTCTCTCTGGATGCGAATTTGCTTTCATGCGAATTCGTAACTAATGTCGAACATATTATAATTATTGTTTTAATAATAGCAGTTGTTATGATGCAATAACATACAGAATTTTTTTATTTCACATTTCCACACACAATGACTCTATCACATCTATGATATTTAAATACCTTTTTTTCCCTTCGTTTAACTTAAAGCGTTTCATTATTATAGGTACCTGTTTGTTGTGATTTCAACTCATTAATACTATGGTCGCCTTACAAAAATTGTACCCACAAAACGTTAAAAAATTATATTTATTGTACATACATAATTTTTTTTCAGAATCTGATTGTACTTATTAACTGCTGTATTCAACTACAATACGTTATCGAGTAGTCACAATAAGAGCTTTCCACGTCTAAAAAAACTAATTTCCACAATACTAACAATGTTAGGGTTATTGTTATAAAAAAAACCGTATATGTAAATGTATACTTTTTTTTTTTTGTATAAACCTTTTAATAAATACTGATTGCTATTTTCAATTGTAAATTGTAGTTAGAACTATTATGTGAAAATGCTATAGTAAATACTCAATTGACCCGTACCTTATCGGCTTTTGTCTATGGTAATATACATTTACAATAAAAATGATTTTCTCTTAGCAAAATTGGGTATAATATATTTTGACCAGACTTATGTAGCTATTCAAAAAATGTATGAAATGTTAGTTCATAATTTTGATTCAATCTATAGTAATTTATTAGTAAAAAAAATGTTCATTATATGTTCACCTTCATTTTTAAAACACTGTTTTATTAACACTTTCTGTATGAACCTTTTGTTTCATTTTATTTTATTATCAAAATATATAAAGTTGATATTTTTTCAACTATAATAATGTTTAAACAATAGTTCACTAACTTATTGCATTATTAGTGTCTTAAAGTTTTTTTTAAGTAAGCTTGGTTTAGTTGTAGAAATTTTCATAACAATTATTATTCATTACTCGACTACATATAATTATTATGTTAAATACAAAATATTAAGAGATTTTTAGTGCATATTTTTTTTTTTAGATTTTGTTAAATTTTTTCAAGTTAAATACTTATTTTTCATTTTTTCGTGCCATTTATAGCGCATATTTTGGAATTTTTAAGTGCATAACTTCAGAGCCCTGAATTATGATTCTTTAGAAAACACTAATTGTAAATTGTAGTTAGAACTATTATGTGAAAATGCTATAGTAAATACTCAATTGACCCGTACCTTATCGGCTTTTGTCTATGGTAATATACATTTACAATAAAAATGATTTTCTCTTAGCAAAATTGGGTATAATATATTTTGACCAGACCTAAGTAGCTGTTCAAAAAATGGTTAACATGTTAGTTCATAATTTTGATTCAACTTGCATCTCTTTGCTTGATTTTATATAAAAATAATATATAATAATAATTAAGTTGATAGTTACTTCCATTGCCCTTATCCAACTCACATGAATAAATCTAATCAAATCTGTTTGCATTTACTGTTTGGTACTGTAATTACAGTCAATTTATACAAATTTATTTATTTATGTTTATTGTGGAGCACTCAAATTTTCTTACGGTGATTAAAAATAATGTTCATTACATCAACTGAGCTTTACAAAGAATTTTATTAATTTAGGCACATTCATCATTTTTAAAACACTGTTTTATTTACACTTTCTATTTGAACATTTCTTTGCATTTCATTTCATTATCATAAAAATATAAAGTTGATCTTTTTCATCTATAATAAGTTTTAAACAAAATTTTTTGCAGGAATTGTGTTCACTAACTTATTGCAGTATTAGTGTCTTAAAGTTTAGTCGTAGAAATTTTCATAAAAATTATCCACCCATGTAGAATATAAACCATTTTTGATAGTGGTGAAATACATTGGCTATGATGTGTAAGACCTTTAGGTATTTAGTATTTATAAGTAAGTTTTCAATATTAACTTCTAGACATAACCCATATACGTGAAATCGAGACGTTAAACCTAACCTGAATGCTACTTTCGACGATGTCTTGGCCGAATAAATAACTAAATAGCTTTTGTTTCCGAACCGACTGACCAGAATTATTCTATACGTCACTCTAATAACCGACCTCTAGATTTATCCTCTATACGTTCATTGTATAAATGTGTGTTTTCAAAGAAAAACCGTATCCTACTTTCGTCGGTGTCCTGGCCGAGGAGCGGAGCTCCTCTATCCGAACGCGTGGTATATATAATGTAAATACATTGATAATGTATCATTTTTGATACCGATAGTAGTTTTACAACGGCTCCTATTTTCCTCACTCTAATAAACCGACTTCTAGACACAACCCATATACGTTAAACCTAACGCTTTTCGCGGCGTCCCGGTAACAAAAAATTGATAATAAAGCGGAGCTCCTCGAGCCAAACATTTGGAATGACTCTCCCGCTTTTCGCAGTGTCCTGGTAAAAAAAAAATTGATAGTAGTTTTACAACGGCTCCTATTTTCGTCACTCTAATGAGCCGACTTCTAGACACAACCCATATACGTTAAATCGAGTAGTTAAACCTAACGCTTTCGGCGGTGTCCGTGTAAATAAAATTTATCATGTTTATACTTTTGATCCCGAAAGGCGTTTCACACCGGCCATCTAGACGTTAAAAAAACTGTATCCTACTTACGGCGGCGTTCTCAATAACTAAAATATAAAAAAGATAAAAAATATCTCAAAATAGTTTTTTTTCCGTCCCGACTGACCAGAATTACTCTTTACATCACTCTAATAACCGACCTCTAGATTTATCCTCTATACGTTCATTGTATAAATGTGTGTTTTCAAAGAAAAACCGTATCCTACTTTCGTCGGTGTCCTGGCCGAGGAGCGGAGCTCCTCGAGCCGAACGCTTGGTATATATAATGTAAATACATTGATAATGTATCATTTTTGATACCGATAGTAGTTTTACAACGGCTCCTATTTTCCTCACTCTAATAAACCGACTTCTAGACACAACCCATATACGTTAAACCTAACGCTTTTCGAGGCGTCCCGGTAAAAAAAATTGATAATAAAGCGGAGCTCCTCGAGCCAAACATTTGGAATGACTCTCCCGCTTTTCGCAGTGTCCTGGTAAAAAAAAATTGATAGTAGTTTTACAACGGCTCCTATTTTCGTCACTCTAATGAGCCGACTTCTAGACACAACCCATATACGTTAAATCGAGTAGTTAAACCTAACGCTTTCGGCGGTGTCCGTGTAAATAAAATTTATCATGTTTATACTTTTGATCCCGAAAGGCGTTTCACACCGGCCACTGAGGTTCTGTAATTATTCTATACGTCACTCCAATACACCAACCTCTAGACTTATCCTACACGCGTTCGATCTAGACGTTAAAAAAACTGTATCCTACTTACGGCGGCGTTCTCAATAACTAAAATATAAAAAAGATAAAAAATATCTCAAATTAGTTTTTTTTCCGTCCCGACTGACCAGAATTACTCTTTACATCACTCTAATAACCGACCTCTAGATTTATCCTCTATACGTTCATTGTATAAATGTGTGTTTTCAAAGAAAAACCGTATCCTACTTTCGTCGGTGTCCTGGCCGAGGAGCGGAGCTCCTCGAGCCGAACGCTTTGGTATATTATAATGTAATACATTGATAATGTATCATTTTTGATACCGATAGTAGTTTTACAACGGCTCCTATTTTCGTCACTCTAATGAACCCGATTTCTAGACACAACCCATTTACGTTAAATCGAGTAGTTAAACCTAACGCTTTTCGGCGGTGGTCGTGTAAATAAAATTTATCATGTTTATACTTTTGATCCGAAAGGCGTTTCACACCGGGCCATCACTCTAATAACCGACCTCTAGATTTATCATCTATACGTTCATTGTATAAATGTGTGTTTTCAAAGAAAAACCGTATCCTACTTTCGTCGGTGTCCAGGCCGAGGAGCGGAGCTCCTCGAGCCGAACGCTTGGTATATATAATGTAAATACATTGATAATGTATCATTTTTGATACCGATAGTAGTTTTACAACGGCTCCTATTTTCCTCACTCTAATAAACCGACTTCTAGACACAACCCATATACGTTAAACCTAACGCTTTTCGCGGCGTCCCGGTAAAAAAAATTGATAATAAAGCGGAGCTCCTCGAGCCAAACATTTGGAATGACTCTCCCGCTTTTCGCAGTGTCCTGGTAAAAAAAAAATTGATAGTAGTTTTACAACGGCTCCTATTTTCGTCACTCTAATGAGCCGACTTCTAGACACAACCCATATACGTTAAATCGAGCAGTTAAACCTAACGCTTTCGGCGGTGTCCGTGTAAATAAAATTTATCATGTTTATACTTTTGATCCCGAAAGGCGTTTCACAACGGCCATCTAGACGTTAAAAAAACTGTATCCTACTTACGGCGGCGTTCTCAATAACTAAAATATAAAAAAGATAAAAAAAACATCAAAAAAGTTTTTTTTCGTCCCGACTGACCAGAATTACTCTTTGCATCACTCTAATAACCGACCTCTAGATTTATCCTCTATACGTTCATTGTATAAATGTGTGTTTTCAAAGAAAAACCGTATCCTACTTTCGTCGGTGTCCTGGCCGAGGAGCGGAGCTCCTCGAGCCGAACGCTTGGTATATATAATGTAAATACATTGATAATGTATCATTTTTGATACCGATAGTAGTTTTACAACGGCTCCTATTTTCCTCACTCTAATAAACCGACTTCTAGACACAACCCATATACGTTAAACCTAACGCTTTTCGCGGCGTCCCGGTAAAAAAAATTGATAATAAATCGGAGCTCCTCGAGCCAAACATTTGGAATGACTCTCCCGCTTTTCGCAGTGTGCTGGTAAAAAAAAAATTGATAGTAGTTTTACAACGGCTCCTATTTTCGTCACTCTAATGAGCCGACTTCTAGACACAACCCATATACGTTAAATCGAGTAGTTAAACCTAACGCTTTCGGCGGTGTCCGTGTAAATAAAATTTATCATGTTTATACTTTTGATCCCGAAAGGCGTTTCACACCAGCAATCTAGACGTTAAAAAAACTGTATCCTACTTACGGCGGCGTTCTCAATAACTAAAATATAAAAAAGATAAAAAATATCTCAAAATAGTTTTTTTTCCGTCCCGACTGACCAGAATTACTCTTTACATCACTCTAATAACCGACCTCTAGATTTATCCTCTATACGTTCATTGTATAAATGTGTGTTTTCAAAGAAAAACCGTATCCTACTTTCGTCGGTGTCCTGGCCGAGGAGCGGAGCTCCTCGAGCCGAACGCTTGGTATATATAATGTAAATACATTGATAATGTATCATTTTTGATACCGATAGTAGTTTTACAACGGCTCCTATTTTCCTCACTCTAATAAACCGACTTCTAGACACAACCCATATACGTTAAACCTAACGCTTTTCGCGGCGTCCCGGTAAAAAAAATTGATAATAAAGCGGAGCTCCTCGAGCCAAACATTTGGAATGACTCTCCCGCTTTTCGCAGTGTCCTGGTAAAAAAAAATTGATAGTAGTTTTACAACGGCTCCTATTTTCGTCACTCTAATGAGCCGACTTCTAGACACAACCCATATACGTTAAATCGAGCAGTTAAACCTAACGCTTTCGGCGGTGTCCGTGTAAATAAAATTTATCATGTTTATACTTTTGATCCCGAAAGGCGTTTCACACCGGCCATCTAGACGTTAAAAAACTGTATCCTACTTACGGCGGCGTTCTCAATAACTAAAATATAAAAAAGATAAAAAAACCTCAAAATAGTTTTTTTTCGTCCCGACTGACCAGAATTACTCTTTGCATCACTCTAATAACCGACCTCTAGATTTATCCTCTATACGTTCATTGTATAAATGTGTGTTTTCAAAGAAAAACCGTATCCTACTTTCGTCGGTGTCCTGGCCGAGGAGCGGAGCTCCTCGAGCCGAACGCTTGGTATATATAATGTAAATACATTGATAATGTATCATTTTTGATACCGATAGTAGTTTTACAACGGCTCCTATTTTCCTCACTCTAATAAACCGACTTCTAGACACAACCCATATACGTTAAACCTAACGCTTTTCGCGGCGTCCCGGTAAAAAAATTGATAATAAATCGGAGCTCCTCGAGCCAAACATTTGGAATGACTCTCCCGCTTTTCGCAGTGTGCTGGTAAAAAAAAAATTGATAGTAGTTTTACAACGGCTCCTATTTTCGTCACTCTAATGAGCCGACTTCTAGACACAACCCATATACGTTAAATCGAGTAGTTAAACCTAACGCTTTCGGCGGTGTCCGTGTAAATAAAATTTATCATGTTTATACTTTTGATCCCGAAAGGCGTTTCACACCAGCAATCTAGACGTTAAAAAAACTGTATCCTACTTACGGCGGCGTTCTCAATAACTAAAATATAAAAAAGATAAAAAAACCTCAAAATAGTTTTTTTTCCGTCCCGACTGACCAGAATTACTCTTTACATCACTCTAATAACCGACCTCTAGATTTATCCTCTATACGTTCATTGTATAAATGTGTGTTTTCAAAGAAAAAACCGTATCCTACTTTCGTCGGTGTCCTGGCCGAGGAGCGGAGCTCCTCGAGCCGAACGCTTGGTATATATAATGTAAATACATAGATAATGTATCATTTTTGATACCGATAGTAGTTTTACAACGGCTCCTATTTTCCTCACTCTAATAGACCGACTTCTAGACACAACCCATATACGTTAAACCTAACGCTTTTCGCGGCGTCCCGGTAAAAAAAATTGATAATAAAGCGGAGCTCCTCGAGCCAAACATTTGGAATGACTCTCCCGCTTTTCGCAGTGTCCTGGTAAAAAAAAATTGATAGTAGTTTTACAACGGCTCCTATTTTCGTCACTCTAATGAGCCGACTTCTAGACACAACCCATATACGTTAAATCGAGCAGTTAAACCTAACGCTTTCGGCGGTGTCCGTGTAAATAAAATTTATCATGTTTATACTTTTGATCCCGAAAGGCGTTTCACACCGGCCATCTAGACGTTAAAAAAACTGTATCCTACTTACGGCGGCGTTCTCAATAACTAAAATATAAAAAAGATAAAAAAACCTCAAAATAGTTTTTTTTCCGTCCCGACTGACCAGAATTACTCTTTACATCACTCTAATAACCGACCTCTAGATTTATCCTCTATACGTTCATTGTATAAATGTGTGTTTTCAAAGAAAAACCGTATCCTACTTTCGTCGGTGTCCTGGCCGAGGAGCGGAGCTCCTCGAGCCGAACGCTTGGTATATATAATGTAAATACATTGATAATGTATCATTTTTGATACCGATAGTAGTTTTACAACGGCTCCTATTTTCCTCACTCTAATAAACCGACTTCTAGACACAACCCATATACGTTAAATCGAGTAGTTAAACCTAACGCTTTCGGCGGTGTCCGTGTAAATAAAATTTATCCTGTTTATACTTTTGATCCCGAAAGGCGTTTCACCGGCAGCTAGTCTTATATAATAAAACGTGTTGGTAAACATAACCTCACTTTCCCACTATTTTTTAAACGCCGTTTTTTCCTTTTTCTCATACTATAAAATTCCGTTCTCTTTTGAAATATTCTGTCCCCGTCCTTGGACGTCGTTTTACGCGTTCGCGCGCCCAAAAAAGGTCCATTTTTCATTTTCCTATTGAAAAAAAACGTGCCCCGTGATCGTTTCCCGCCAATTCGCACTACTCTCTGTCTTTTATTGATAACGCGGCCCCGTGTTATCTGTTATTCTCCGTGCTTTTGTCTTATATTACTTTTGTCGTAATAATTATATATTAAAAACTAATAATTCACTCTACTACTCGAGTTTTTATCGTGTATTCGTGTTTTATTATACGTTTACGCAAATTTACGCGAAAAAAATTTACGCGTTTTTGTAGTTTTTTGTTCGTACCACTATTGTTATTATTATTATTATTGTTATTATATTATATGTGTACTACTCGAATTTTATCGTGTTTTGTACGTTTTTGCTATGTTTTTTTTCTTAATAAAAATGTTTTAAACTACTATTTACTTTGTAATCCTATATAGTTAGTATCCTATATAATAATATATTATATGATTTAAACGCATGACGTTTGACCGTGTACGTCTTTTATACAAAGTGTACTCATATAAGTGTTTTGTGATTTTTTGTACCTCTAGAGTACTCGAGAAATAATAGGTACTCATTTGTATTAATATGTAGTTTCATGCTGCCCACCGGTTATCATATATTCATGATAATAAATGATTTAGGTAAGTACTGAAAACTGAAATGTACTTTGACAGAATCCGGTGCAAAAAATAAATACAAATACTTTCTTAATAAAACAGATATTCTATGTTCTATTGATATTTGTTGAACTGATTTCGGTAGATAGGTAGTTATTATAGATAGGTATTAACACCGTGTTCCCGGATTATTGACTTTTACAATTTATTATATTATAAATATTCGATTATTACACTTTTGATCCAGAAAATACTATAAAAAAATTACAAATACTGTCACATAATTATATTATGAAATTATTGTATTATTATTTTCAAAACATTTTCCATACTACGAAATTTATTCGACAGTACCCCTAATTGTACAATTGTATTTGCATGTATTATGACTGTTGAAATTCTCTTAAAAACAAATGAATATATATTTTAAAATGATAGTAAATATGCAAATAGTTAATTGTCTGTGTTTGTCGATTTTAAACTAATACTTTACTAACGGTAAAAGGCAAATTTTAAATATTTTAAATATATGCCTACCATAACCGTCTGCTAATCAAAAGCGTTACAATAAATAATTACATTATTTTAACCAAACTAACCACTGATTTTGACTGTGGTGAAATGCATTTACAAATGGTTCAATGCCATCATATTATTTAAAAATACCAGTCATATATTATCACATTTATGTACACATAATATTGTTGAAATACTCTCATTTCTCCAACATTTCTAGATACTTATTGTTTGACTTCAGTATAATACTCATTCCTTTTTTCTATTTTCATAAAATAGAATTACAATGAATGATGTTACAAAAAAAATAGAAAGATATGTTTAAAAAGTTAAATACATTTGCAATGTTATGTGTCATAAACAATACCTACTTACTTTTGAATTGGATACTTTAATCTCAATATATATAAAATAATTTCCTCTCTGTTTGTGTTCATACATATTATGTCTTTTGATAGTATTAATATTATTCAACTATATGTTATACAAAATAGTTGTTTTTCTTTTATGATATTTTAAAAGTTAAAAAGTTATTTTATTAAGTCTTCTTATGGAACACCGACCACTTTTTCCAGATTGTTGGTTCTTTATTATTATACACTTACCGTCCATAGCTGCCTACATCAGATTACCTTCAATAAATTACCTATTCGCCTTTTCAACAATTTTCACACATAGTCAGTAAACCTTTTAACTACTACAATCCGACCAGCAATTACTACAGCCTTCATTTGATTTTATTTTTTAAAGTATATAATGTTAATGAACAAATTCAATTCTATTAGACATATTTAGGATGTAAGGAGAAATAAAATGATTATATTATTTTTTTGTTGAACGAAATAAAAACAAATTAAATTAATTTTTAATTTTTTTTATTAAAAAAAAAAACTTAATGATTCATCTGTAAAAAATTTATAAATGTATGCATTAGAAAATTGAAATTGATTATCATTACTCACTACTTACAAATCTATTTTATGTTCAAAATCAGCTGAAACAAAAAAATAAATGGGTATAAATACTTAAAAGTTAGAACAGTCTCTGTGGTAGTTAAAATAATTATATATTACATTTTGTACATACTTATTAGTGTGTCGTCCTCCATATTTTTTTTTTGTGGAGGTGGTGATGGTGGTGGTGGTGGTGGTGGTGGTGGTGGCGGCGCCTGACTTTTACGTTTTTTTTCTGTTTGGATTAAATAAAAGTATATATATATATATATATATATATATGTTTTAAAATAATAATAATGCTTAACGATGAAAAAACATTGAAACTTACGGGGGCAGTGGCGGGCGACGTGCCCCCACTTACCGCAATTGAAACATTCTGGAAAAAGTGAATTCACAAAAGATTAGATACACCTTATTACGCAGTTGTGTAATATCGTGTGGATAAAAAAATGCAGTCGATTTACTTACTTCTCTGTCGCCGTTTTGACGAATTTGTATGGGGGTGTTGTCCACCCCCATACAAATTCGTAATTTCGCAATTTTTTATTGTAATTTTCATTATCTGAAAGAAAACAAAAAATATAAATGAATTACGTGCGAAATGAATGGTAAAAATCTTATATAATTAACAAAAATTAAAAATTATACTCACGCACACGGGCGGACACGCGCTTATGAACACTTATAACCAAAAAAAAATTGAATTTTATTCGTTAGAAGATGTTTCTTTGGTCTAAATGTCTGGTCGCCAGTGTTGCCACACAATATTGTTATTCACTTTGAAAATAATGAATTTCATCGTCGTCAGAGCCCGAGTATAAAAACAATGAAACGCGTAAAGTATAATGAAATTTAATAATTTTATCTTACTAAACTATTAAGTAATTCAAATTTATAATGTAAATTGAAATTAAAAGTTAAAAAACGTGTACGTCCGATTCCTCCCATAAACGTGTCTGCACTGTGGATTTTAAATAGCAAGACGTGCCTATTATTCCTGTTTAACGCGCTGAGCTCTATGGCTCAAAGTTCAGAACTTCAGACGGTGATTTATTTATCTGCTGTTTTTACACGTAATTTCGTAGATACGGGTCTTGTAGGTTAATGGTCAGATCGCTTTGGTACTGATCGCTTTTCTTGCGTATTTATTTTTTGATTTTCTGTTGAAATAATGCCCAAACTTTGTGTGATTTGTAGACGGGTCGACGGTGGATACTCGGTACACCGGTATGTCAACAGTAATCGCGCGATCAAAACTCTTTTTTGTACATTTCGTATGATACGGTATTTTTCAGATTTCCACGTGCGAACCCCGAGCGTCATGAACTTTGGCTGAGGTACGTGGAGACATATGGCGTTCTCCGTGAATCCGTACGACCCACCTCGGCATTATGCTCTCGACATTTCGCGGATGCCGATTTTTCAGTTACGGCCAACAGGCATCGTTTAAGTCGTCATGCGGTCCCGACGATAGGAATTGTAAATTCACAAATTTAAATCATTACATTGTGTATATTTTTTCTTATTATTGTTTTCTGCAATATTTTCACTGTAAATATTTTTATCAATTAATATCATACTTTTATGTGCATTATTTCGTTTTGTTTATAATATACAATTTTTCGAAGCCGTCGGTAATTAAATCTTTATTTTAATTCAATTTTCAGCCAGCTATTGATGCCCCCGAGTACGACATAGTCGTAGAACTTCCGGAGGTCATTGAAGAAGAAGTGAATGTGGACGATGTGGAAATGGAAGTCGTCGAAATAGGATTTGAGGACTTGGTAATGCCAACTGAGGAGCCTCGAGTTGTTGCTGAGGAGGTGGCAGATGTCAACGACGATGACATCGAGGTTGTAGACGTTCGATTGGCAGATGTCCCACCCCAGGTAATTTATGGTACAAAATATTTATCTCCAGCATGTTGCCAATTCAGTCACGGTTTTATAAAGTTTTATTATTATTACAAATGTTTAGGTTATATATATATATATATATATATATTATTTTTTTAGAATGCACACCACATTGTGATAATATTGCTTACACAATACATATAAATCATGCATAATGATAGCACTGTAGGTATTGTTAGGTTTTTAATCCAATTTCAAATGTCACAGGGTATTTAAATTTTGAAACAAACTAAGTATATATATTTGAATTTTTTTTTATCGTGCCGCTTGGCATACAGAAAACTTAAAATGTCAAGTACTTGAGTATAAGTACCTATTTCATATTCAATCGATTGTATTGGTACTACATTATATTTTAAAATTTCAAATCTAAACACAAACATACATTTTTTTTTTTTTTACAGTGTTTCATACACTATTGGTTTTATCAGTGTATTTATATTGTTTACATAATTACTCTCTTTTTTAATTGCTTAGCAATTTGAGATAATTCATTACTTGCCTATGTTATACTATCTAGGTGTGTGTATATATATATATAAATATTATATATTATAGTAAAAAAATAACAAGGTTTTATTCATTTTCATAAAATTCATAAAATTTAATTTGTTTACTACTGTGATATGCTTTTGCATTCATATTCAACACTCCAATTTAGATCATTATGGATCAGACTTAAAGTTGTATCTTTTATTCACACTTCATCGATTATATTAACCGTTTTACTGTGATTTTTATGTAAAATGTACACAATAAACCAGGCTTACAGTATTTATTAAAACAGCATGTATTAAAACAAAATAACAAAATCTATACTTTATCTATATCTCAGTGTATATTTTATTGATAATAACAAAAATATTAAATAGCATTTTTAAATTTTGTGTCTAAGAAGTACTTATAAATAAATGTGTTTAATTTAATCACAAAATTACAGGTTTTTTTTATACTCTTTATATATATATATATTTTTTTTTAGAATGCAAACCATATTATTATGATAATATTGATTACACAATACATAATATATATCATGCATAATGATAGCACTGTAGGTATTGTTAGGTTTTTAATCCAATTTCAAATGTCACAGGGTATTTAAATTTTGAAACAAACTAAGTATATATATTTGAATTTTTTTTATTCGTGCCACTTGGTATACAGAACAAAAAGAACGTCAAGTACTAAAGTATAAGTACCTATTTCATATTATACCGATTGTATTGGTACTTCATTGTATTTTAAAATGTCAAATCTAAACACAAACATACAATTTTTTTTTTTTTTTACAATGTTCCAGACACTGTTGGGTTTATCTGTGTATTTATATTGTCTGAACACGTTATGTTTAACGGTGTAAAAATATTTTTTTTATACAAGTACGCTTTACAAATGTCAGTTTTTTTAATTTTAATTTCTAGAGTACTCAACATATAATAGGTACCTATGTGTATTTGATCATTTTGTAGTTTCATCCTACAATTATTTTTTACCAATTTTAATGTATTAACACAATATTCTCAAATTATTTAAAATTGAATTATTAAAATTGAAGTACATTGAAAAAAATGTAATAATTAATTATTAAATTATCGATTATTTACAGATTTGTTAAAGATGATCCCGAAAACATACAAATAATCTCTTTAAAAAATTATATATTATGAAAAAATTGTTTTATTTTACACTTTCTGTTTCTTTTATGGTTTAACAGATTTATATTTTCCCTCTGGAATCAGATAGCATTTTTATCTTGGTAGATTTCCTATCAGCTATATTTTTAATGGAAAACTTTAAGTCAATTTTTTATTTTCTTCTGTATAAACCTTTCAGTTCGGATTAATAATTTTTAAGTAAGTATTTGATCACCTTTTGTCTTTTGGTGTGAAACATTTATCGATGATTTTGGGTACCTACTTATAAACATTTATTATTTATTATTAACCGTTATACCTAAACATTTTTGCTGAACTTAAAATATAATATACACACTGTGTTAAGGTAACTGATGTAAAAGTCAATATTTACATTGTTTTATTATTATATAGATACTCTTATTTTCATTTTAACTCAATAGGTATTTCAAAAATGACGTTATTTATATATCGTATTGGTACTTCATTGTATTTTAAAATTACCATTTCAAATTCTTTTTTTTTTTTACACTGTTCCAGACACTGTTGGGTTTATCTGTGTATTTATGTTGTTTACATAATTACTCTCTTTTTTAATTGCTTAGCAATTATAGATTTATGTTTTTTTCCGATAATTCATTACTTGCCTATGTTATACTATCTAGGTACCTTTATATATTATTATATACTTGCAATTTCGAATGTTACAAGGTACCTATTTAAAATTTGAAACAAATGAAACAAACTAAGTATTTTCTATCATGCCGCTTATAATGCATAAAATGTAATAAAGTATTATTAAGTCTTTTTGTTCACATTTTTTGATGTCCATATAGACAAAAAACAAGTAAACATTTTAACACTGTATTTTTATTTCACTGTACATACATGTAGAAAAAATTTTTTCCCAAATTTTGTTTCCTATACTTTATGTAGGTACATGAATTGTACTTTATGTAGGTACATGATTGCATAGGTACCTAATTGTTACACCTAACAATAATAAATAAAAATTACATTATACGCTATTTTTCTAACATTAAAGGGTATAAGGCTACCATCTATATTGGTTTTACAATTTTCATACAGGTTTTCAGATACAATATGATACAGAATCTGGATCTGGATGTAAAATATACAAAATATACCAGGCTTTGTTTTATTTCTTTTAATTTTTCTTGGCACATTTCAATATTATCTCTTCATCTATAAAACCGCAACCATATCTGAGTTTATGGTATATTTGTAATAAAAAAAAAACATAGTTTTATTCAATTTTTCCAATATGAAAGGGCAATTTTAAATTTGTGCCTATAAATAAGTGACTTTGAATTACAATATTTCATTTTTTTTTTTTTTAAACTTTTTCATGGGATATCTAAACTAACCGCAATTTGTATTAAAACTTCCAACAACTATAGGAATCATGAATTTTATTTGTTATTTAGGGTGAAATAGATGGGGACATGATAGAAGTATTGTCAGAAGTGGATGATGAGGTCAGTTGACGTGAAAAAAAAAAAAACTTATTTAAATATGCTTTTTAAATTAAATTATAGTTTGAGATTAACGGACCGCCTGTAGCACGTGAGGTGTTGATTGTAGATCGACCAGCTGGTGTGCAACACGAGTTACCACGACGATACGACGTAGGCGCGTTGGATCATGTATGCTCGCACTGCAGCGCGCGTCACTTCATGTGTGAGCGCATCACCACTAGAGACAGACACTTTGTTACGTGTTGTAATAACGGTTTAATCACCGTGACCGGTGATCGCGTTTTGCAACCTGCACCAGAGTTATTAATGGGTTTGTTGATAGATGATTCACAGGATGGCAGGAATTTCCGGAACGAATTCCGTCGGTACAACAATTCTCTGGCGTTCGCTGCGTTTTCCACCGATCTCAACCAACGACGGTTGGCCGGCCCGGGGCCAAGGGTGTTCTCCGTACACGGGCAGGTGTATCACAGGATCACCAACGATGTTGTCGGAAACGATGACAGGCAGCCGAAGTACTGTGAACTGTATTTCGTCGAATCGGAGACGGCAAACCGTATTCGAATGGAACAACAGACGGATCACCACAGAGTGTCGGAAAACTTGATGGCTTCACTGGACGCCATGTTACGTGAAATCAACCCTTACGCACAGGCTTTTCGGTAATTATATACGATAACAAATATCAATTATTAAACAAAATACATAACATGTGTACATTGTTGTGTAGTAACATGCGTCAGGTGTGGACGGCGGAACGAGAATCCGCCGCGGCCGACCCTGAGAGGGAACCCAGAAGAGTGGCCATGCATTTCGTCAGCGATCCAAGCAGGGACCGGCGTAGGTATAACGCACCGGCAGCAAACGAAGTAGCAGTGGTGTTTGTCGGTGATGACGGTCGACCGCCGAGAAACGTTGATCTGGTTATCTACGACACGAATCCGAATCGACCGGGTTATCAAAGGCAAAACATACCGTCCGGGTCGTGCCACGCGGATCCAATGTTGTACCCGCTGTTTTTCCCATACGGAGAGAGAGGTTGGACGTTCCACTTGCAGCAAGAGGGCGTCCGTCGAAACCAAGTGCGCACGCGGAACAGTATCCGAGAGTTTGCGTGTTACCGTATAGCAATTAGATATCGTGGAAACAACGATATTAGACACCCAGAATTTAGTCTTTTACACGGCGGTGGTTTTCTGTTTCAGCAATACGTGTGCGACCAGTACGTTCGTATGGAGGCGAATAACTTGCGGTACGTGGACAACAACCAGGCCACGCTGTTCGCGGACGCGTATCAAGGTCTTATGGACCACGTTAACCAACAGCACGATTTGAATGCGCCGGAGCTCGAGGCCGCCGGTCGTAGAGTTGTTTTGCCGTCTACGTTTGTCGGCAGTCCCCGTTACATGAAACAGTGTTATCACGACGCAATGGCTATAGTGCGTAAGTACGGTAAACCCGACCTGTTCATAACGTTTACGTGCAATCCCAGGTGGCCGGAAATCCAACAAAACCTCGCTCACGGGGCGACGGCGAACGACCGACCCGATCTGGTGGCCAGGGTGTTTCACGCTAAACTCGCAGAGCTCATGCGGGACATAACGAAGAACAGGATATTCGGTAATGTAGACGCGTATGTTTATACCGTTGAGTTTCAGAAACGCGGTCTGCCGCACGCGCACATAGTGGTCGTCTTACGGGAAGACTGTAAGTTTCAAACTGCGGACGACATCGACAACGTTGTTCGTGCCTATTTACCAGATCCTGCAACCGAGAGGCGGTTACACACGGCCGTATCGTCACACATGATTCACGGCCCGTGCGGACCATTGAACCCGAACAGCCCGTGTATGGTGGACGGCAGTTGTTCCAAGAAGTTTCCGAAAGAGTACAGCGAAGAGACTCTGTTCAGATCAGATGGCGGTTATCCCACGTACCTGAGACCCGACAACGGTCGCACGGTGAACGTCAGGAATCACGAAGTCGGTAACGAGTTTGTCGTGCCGCACAATCCGTACCTGTTAGCCAAATACGACGCGCACATTAACGTCGAGGTGTGCTCTACGGTGAAGAGCGTAATGTATTTGTACAAGTACGTGTACAAAGGCCACGACGCGGCCACATTGGCGGTGTGGGACGCGAACGAAATACAAGGGTAATTATAATACTATATTAATAATAATTACAAATAACATACGCTTTTGTAAATCTATTACTATTATTATCAGTTTCCTGAATTCGCGTTACGTCAGTCCGCCGGAAGGAGTTTGGCGGCTGTTTTCGTACGAAATGCACAAACGGAGTCACACGGTCATTAGACTTCCGGTTCATCTGGAAGGTCGTCACGACGTGTACTTTGCACCGGGCCAGTTGGAAGAGCGTGTGCGGAACGCAGCTCTCGGTCGCACTAAACTCACCGGTTTCTTCGAGCTCAACCGAGTAGACGAGAACGCCCGACAGTACCTGTACCACGAAATACCCACGCACTACACTTGGAACGCGCAGGCAAGACAGTGGACACCGCGACAGAGGATTCTCGCCAACGATACGTTGTCTCGGATGTATGTCGTCAACCCTTTGGACCGCGATCGATTTCACCTGCGGCTGCTCCTTTTGCACCGGAAAGGCCCACAGTCCTTCCGAGACGTAAGAACGGTCGACGGTGTCGTGTATCAGAGTTACGCGGCCGCGGCCGTTGCGCTCGGACTCCTGGAAAACGACCGAGTGTGGCTCGATTGCCTGGCCGAATCGGCTACTCAGGACACTCCGCGACAGGTACGATATCTTTTCGTAACGATATTGTCTTTTTGTCAGCCCGCAGATCCGCTAACGTTGTACGAAACGAACGAGGCGAACCTGATGAGAGATTTCGTCGAACGTTTCCGAGACGCTGATCGCGCCCGGGCGGCGTGTCTGGACGCCATCGGAGACCTATTACAGGCTCGCGGAAAAACGTTAACCGACTTCGGCCTGCCGCTGCCGGACGTCACGCTGCTCGAAGCCGAACCGGACCAAGGCGTGTTCGACGGTGTGGACGCTGCAGTACGTTGGGTTCGACAGTTGGACTCGCTCAACGGAGAACAGCGAACGGTGTTCGATCGCGTAATGTCGGCCGTCGAAGACCGCCGGGACGTCGCGAAACTGTTCTACGTAGACGGACCCGGTGGGACGGGAAAAACGACTCTGTACGGTTGTCTGATATGGTCTCTTCGCAACAGAGGTATGTCGGTGTTGTCCGTGGCTTTTACAGGAATCGCGGCGATGCTCATGGACGGCGGAATGACGGTGCACTCGACTTTCGGATTGCCGTTCGGGACGCTGACCGACGATTCGGCGTCGTCCATCACCATGCAGTCTAACCGCGCGCAGAGAATACGGGACGCGGCACTCATAGTCTGGGACGAAGCGCCAATGTCGCCGGGAATGCAACTCTCCGTAGTCGATCGGTTGCTACGAGACGTTATGGGATCGGACTTACCGTTCGGCGGTAAACCCTTTTTGTTCGCAGGCGATTTCCGGCAGATATTGCCGGTCGTCCGCCGAGGAACGAGAAGCGACGTTGTCAGATCGTCGATCAAGTACACCCGTACGTGGCGGCTCATGGAGCGATTCAGTCTCACGCGAAACATGCGGGCCGACGGCGACGCGGACTTTGCCGCCTGGCTACTCAAACTCGGTAACGGCGAACTGCCACAGGTCGACGGTGTTCCGGACACCGTATCCATTCCTCCGGGAATGGTTTGTGACGTACCGGATCTGGTGAATTTCGTTTATCCGCGGCGAATGTCGTTGGCTAACGTCGACGACTTTGCTCGGAGAATCATTCTTTGTCCTAGGAACGAACATTGCAGACAGGTCAATCGCGACGTGCTGAACGCGCGGGTCGTAGGTGACGCCAGGGTCTACACCGCCATTGATACCGTGGTGGTCGACGATCCTGACGAAGTGGCCAATTATCCGACAGAGTTTCTCAACAGTCTGGAACCGGACGGTCTTCCACCGTACAAATTGGTCTTAAAAGTCGGCGCCGTCGTAATGTTACTCCGGAACCTCGATCCCAAGAGGCGACTCTGTAACGGTACGAGGTTGGTGGTCACCCAGTTGCGGCGACACAACTTCAAAGCGAGGTTGTTGTCTGGTACAGGCGATGCGCAAGACGAGGTAATCGTTCCGGCCATACCGCTCACGTCCAGCGAGGAAGACGATCTACCTTTTGTCATGCGGCGCGTTCAATTTCCCGTGCGGTTATCGTTCGCCATGACGATCAACAAGTCCCAGGGCCAAACGTTTGATCGAGTCGGTTTGTTGCTACCGTGTCCGGTATTCACACACGGTCAGCTGTACGTGGCTTTTTCACGAGTCAGAAACTCGGGTTCCATCAAAGTTGGCCTGTGTGCAGACGACAAAGGCAGGTTCGTCACCAAGAACGTCGTATACCGAGAAGTGCTTTAGGCTTCCTGGTGGTATGATATGTGAATTTAGCCCTTTCTTTTAAATCAGTCTATGGCGTAGACGCGTTGACGGTACCCGATGTGTTATGGCGTTAGTCGAAAGACGGTACCCATTTAGCTAGCTGACCAATGTCAGCGGTGCGCACGGCGTTAGTCTTTCTTGATGGAAAGACGGTACCCACGGTGTTAGTCCGCTCTACAAAATAGTCTGAAATACAATGTGAAATTTATCTAATGTGAAATTTATCTAATATTATACATCGAGAGCTCTATACGTCTTTCATCATACCGACCTCTAGACTTAGCCACTATACGTCCAATGAAATTTTTATTTTACATTTCCACACTCAATGACTGTATCACATTTATAATATTTTAAATTTAAATACCTTTTTTCCCATTCGTTTATCTTAAAGCATTTCATTATTATACGTACCAGTTTAATGTGATTTTAACTCTTTAATAAATACTACGGTCCCCTTATAAAACTAATACACACAATTATTTTTTTATTATCTTAACCGTTTCTTATTATCTAAACGATAATAGTTTTACACCGCCCACTAGATTATCTCTATACTTACATACATACATACATATTATTTTGATTGTCTCATGGAATATTACTGATTGGAGAAGGCCTAAATGGACACATATGGTAGCATCTACTTCCGTATATTCGGAGGGGGGTGGGGGGCGGAGAGAAGGTTCGACAACCTCCACGTGGTTCTCTCTGGATGCGAATTCGCTTTCATGCGAATTCGTAACTAATGTCGAACATATTATAATTATTGTTTTAATAATAGCAGTAGTTATGATGCAATAACATACAGAATTTTTTTATTTCACATTTCCACACACAATGACTCTATCACATCTATGATATTTAAATACCTTTTTTTCCCCTTCGTTTAACTTAAAGCGTTTCATTATTATAGGTACCTGTTTGTTGTGATTTTCAACTCATTAATACTATGGTCGCCTTACAAAAATTATACCCACAAAACGTTAAAAAATTATATTAATGTGTACATACATAATTTTTTTTCCAGAATCTGATTTACTTATTAACTGCTGTATTCAACTACAATACGTTATCGAGTAGTCACAATAAGAACTTTCCACGTCTAAAAAAACTAATTTCCACAATACTAACAATGTTAGGTTTATTGTTATAAAAAAAACCGTATATGTAAATGTATACTTTTTTTTTTTTGTATAAACCTTTTAATAAATACTGATGCTATTTTCAATTGTAAAATTGTAGTTAGAACTATTATGTGAAAATGCTATAGTAAAATACTCAATTGACCCGTGCCTTATTGGCTTTTGTCTATGTAATATATACATTTACAATAAAAATGATTTTCTCTTGGGAAAATGGGTATCATATATTTTGACCAGACTTATGTAGCTATTCAAAAAATGTAATGAAATGTTAGTTCATAATTTTGATTCAATCTCTAGTAATTTATTAGTAAAAAAAATGTTCATATATGTTCACCTTCATTTTTAAAACACTGTTTTATTAACACTTTCTGTATGAACCTTTTGTTTCATTTTATTTTATTATCAAAATATATAAAGTTGATATTTTTTCAACTATAATAATGTTTAAACAATAGTTCACTAACTTATTGCATTATTAGTGTCTTAAAGTTTTTTTTAAGTAAGCTTGGTTTAGTTGTAGAAATTTTCATAACAATTATTATTCATTACTCGACTACATATAATTATTATGTTAAATACAAAATATTAAGAGATTTTTAGTGCATATTTTTTTTTTTTAGATTTTGTTAAATTTTTTCAAGTTAAATTCTTATTTTTCATTTTTTCGTGCCA
>JALBXZ010000122.1:0-113669 GCA_027580255.1 Therioaphis trifolii
GCACATGTTTTTATGAATTTGTTTGTGTCTTGTATCATTGTTGGCCAATAATATTTTTTCTTTAGTCTTGCTAATGTTTTGGTGATTCCGAAATGTGCTGATAGTACTGACTCGTGATAAGATTTTAGTACTATATTGACTAAATTTTTTGGTATTACTAATAAATTTTTGACTCCGTTTGGTGACCAATTTTTAAAAAATAAAATATCATTTTTAATTATGAACTGTCTAGACTTTCTTTTGTATTTTGAATTATTATTTTCTTTTATTGCTGATATGATGCTTTTGCAAAATTCGTCGGTTAATTGATTTTCTTTAATTTTTTCTATATTTATTGTGTCAAAATTTATTTCTTCTGTCTCTGTGGTCTCAAAAATATCTTTTATTTGTAACGTGTCTACTGGGTATCGTGATAAGCAGTCCGCCGCTGTGTTCCAAAGGCCGGGTCGGTGTTTAATTTCAATGTCGAATTCTAATAATTTGAAAATAAATTTTGTTATTCGAGACGATGGATTTTTCATTGTTTGGTAGTATTGTAGACTAGAATGGTCGCTAAATACTATTACTTTTCTGCCTAATAAATATTCTTTAAAATAGTTCACTGCAAAAACAACTGCTGACATTTCTAATTCAGTGGTAGTGAAATTCCTTTCACCCCCCTTTAATTTCCTCGAAGCGAAAGCTATAGGGTGTCGTTTCCCATCTTTGTCGTTTTGTTCTAAAATTCCCGAGAGTCCTTCTAGTGATGCGTCCGTGGTTACAAAAACTTGGTGTTCGTCCTCAAAATGAGCTAGTACGGGGGCCGTTATTATGGCATTTTTTAAAATATTAAATGCATTATCTTTAGAGCTGTCCCAATGAAATTTATTTTCCTTTTTTGTCAGATCGGTGAGCGGAGTAGCAATTTTCGCAAAATGTTTAATATATTTCCTGTAATAACTAGTTAGTCCTATAAAAGCTCTTACATCTTTAATTTTTGTAGGTATTGGAAAATGTTTTATCGCCTTTATATTTTTCTCCAACGGTGTTAGTCCTTTATTTGATACTTTATGCCCTAATAATTCTATTTCGGTACCTAATAGTACGCATTTGCTAGTTTTTAATTTTAATCCGGCTTCGTCTAGTCTTTTGAATATTTCTTCTAGCCTGTATAACGCCTCCTCAAAGTCGTTTCCGTAACAGCATATATCGTCCAAGTATGCTATCATTGTTCTATATAAAAAATCACTGAATAAATTGTTGATTACCCTTTGAAAGATCGGGCCCGAGTTTTTGAAACCCTGTGGAATTCGTTTAAAATTGTATAGACCGAAATCTGTAATAAAGGCTGTCTTATCTTGGTCCTCCCTTTTCACCGGAATTTGAAAATAACCTTGGCAAAGGTCGATAGAACTGTAGTATTTTGCTCCCTCTAAGCTTCTAAAAAGGTCTTGTGACCTAGGTATAGGGTGTTTGTCACTAATCGTTTCGTTGTTTAGTTTCCTATATCTACTAGAAATCTGTATTCGCCTTTTTCCTTTTTCGGAATTAAAAATACTGGTGCCGCGTAATTACTTCGACTTGGTTCGATAATGTCGGCTTTTATCATTTTATTGATTAATTTCTTTAATTTTTCTCTTTGGATTGGAGGTGTTCTGTATGGTGGCTGGAATATGGGTTTGTCGGATTTTAAGTTTATTTCGCAGGGCTCTACATTTGCACAACCTATGTTTAATGGGTCGGATGTAAATAAATGTTTAAACCTTTTTACTAATTTACGTGCTTTTTCGCGTTGATCATTGTTCAGCTCCTTGGAAATGTTTATTATTGTACCTTGATCGTCTTCTATTTCATTGTCATTGGTTGCTGTTTTATTATTTTGATTTTTACACATAATGCTTCCGGTAGCAAAAATATTTATGTTATGACTTTTATTATGTTCGTACCATATTTCGTCCATTTTTATAGAATTATTTTCGATTTTTATGTTTTTATTTTTAAAATTGATTATTATGTTGTATTTAATATTGAAATCATTTCCTAATAGTAGTTTGCAACTTAGTCCCTCTATGACGTATACTTTGATTTTGCATTTTAGTGTATTGATTATAATTGTTACTTCTGTTGTTCCTCTTTGTATTAGTTCATTATTGTCTGCGCCTGTTATTATTATTTGTTCTTTGGGTTTTATTTCTTGTTTATTTTTTACTAGGGAATAATCTATACATGATAGATTTGAGCCTGTGTCTATTATTGCATTTTGTTCATTATCGTCCAGTTTTATTCTTATGGATAGCACTCTTTGTTTCCGGTCTGTGTTTGAATCTGCGATTGTATTTTGATTGTTGATTTTAATTTTGTCTTTGTGCTGATTTTGCTGATTTTTTGTTTCTATGGCTTTCTCGTCTTTTTGCACGGGCCGATTTCGATATTCTCTTATGTAATTTCTGCATATTTCACAAAACATAACGTTTTCCTCATCACTCCAATACCAGTCTTTGTCATCATGGTCGTCTTGTATATCCTTGGTTGTGGACAAATATTTGCAGTCTTGGCAAAATTGTGAGTACCATATTGTTGATATGTCAGTTTTTAAATTGTTGCCGGGTTTATTTTTTTCTATAGGGTTTTGTTGTGATAATTTTAAACGATCGCAACATTCGTATAAGAAATGGTCTATATTTTTTTCAATGGTATTAAAGTCGGGAAAAACTGTGTTTATTATTATATTATTGAATTGACGTGGTTTATATGTTTTTGTGATGATTCCTGGTGTCCAATGACAGTCCTTATTGAATATTCCTATACTTTTCCTATTTAATTTCCAGTATATTATGGCATTTGTGTCTCCGAGATTTTCGTGTATTAAATATAAGTTTAAATTAAATTGGTCACAGATAAATGCTAGATCGTCATCTTTAAAATAGTAGCCAGATTTGCAATTAGGAATGCCGAGCATATTTAATAATTCTACCGTCTTTCTATATATACCATGATGTTTTAAGCATATTCGTAGTGCGTGGGCACCACAATCACCGTCTCCGGGTACGTCCTTTGTTTTTACGAATGAGCCAGCGATTTGTGCTATTTCGTACCTTAGATTATCGCTGATCGTGTTATTAAAATTTTTACCTATCGTAATATTGGTAGTTTGGGAATTATTGTTTCTAATATTTTTATTTTGCTTTTCATTGTCGTTGCTCGGCAGTAGGCATATTAAAATTTTTATCTGTGTGTTTTGAAAAATAAACTTAATCATGGTAGAAATAACGTTCCAATCCTTTTTGTCTTGTCCAGTGCAAATTTTTGGTAATGCCAAGGTAGTAATATTTTTCTCTAAACAAAATTGCCTAGTATTAGTTAATGTGCTAAAAATGTTAGTGTATGCTGGTTTATCGTAATATTTATTTTTTGTTATGAGGTATAAAATCCATTGGCTTCCGTTTTTCAAATAAGCCATTTCGGTGGTTTTTTTTTGTTGGTCTATTAATTTATCCACGTTGTTAAATTTATTTCTGAATTGTAACGCAATCCCCTTCGACATGGTGAGGCATTGACTTGTGCAATGGCCGATTGCGATATCATTTGGTAATGAAAAAATATTTATCGTCTGTTCACTGTAATCGCATAGGAAATCGGTTCTATCGTTATTGCTGAGAAGGAATTTTTGGAATTCATTTAATGGGGTCAATTTACTTATTGCTACGATGTTTTCTATAGATTTTTCGTCATCGTCGTTTTTTTTATTAGTTATTAATTTATTTGAATTTGTTGATTTGTACCAATTTTCTACAAAATGTATATACTTATTTTTCTCAATCTGTTTTTCTTTGTTAAATTTTGAGTTGTCGGTTTTAGTATAAATATTATTTGTTCCCCGAGTTAGATATTCCGATTTTTCTCTTCGCTCGGGTGTTATTCGTTTTTTGAAAAATTGCAATCGTTAGCATAGTGTCCTTTACCATTGCATTTGTAGCATGTTATATTTTCTCTTCCGTTAAATCTCTCCGGCGTCGTGGATCTTGAATATCTTTCTCTGCTGTTTTCCCTACTGTACTGTTTCCTATTTGTATCATTTTCACTATTTCTGTTGTTAAAACTATTTTTATCTCTGGATCTGTCATAGGAGTTTCCCCTATTTTTTGAATCGGACCTATCTCTATTATTGCCCATTTCTCTACCATTATTTCTGTATTTATTGTTATAGTACCTGTCTCTACTCCTTTCTCTAAACTTATCGTTGTTGTACCTATCGGGATAAGGACTTTTTTCTTTATAATGGTTTCTACCTTCGTAATCTGCTTTTCCTGGATATGGACTTTTTTCTCTCTTGCGTGATCTATTTTCAAAATTGACTGTCTTGTCGTTTTTTTTTAAATTATGCATTTCGGTACATAGTTGATCGATTTTGGTACACAGTTGATCGATTTTATTTTTATGATAATTGTCTATTCCTTCTAATTTTGTATTTAATCGTTTTATTTCTTGATTGCTGTCTTTAGTTTCATTATTGAGTTGCATTACTTGCTTATTTAAGATTTCTGTGTATTCGCTGAGACCTGAACTTCTTGAATTAATTCTAAATTGCATCAGTTCATATTTTTTTAAATTTTCTTTCAATTTCTTTAAAGTACTATTATCATGCAGTGATATTGCACGTAATATGGGTTCCCTAATACCTTTTAGTATGTATACGCAAATTTCTTCCTCTTTCATATCTTTTTGTACTTGGCTACACAGGTATTCTATTTCCGTAACAAAACTAGAAATTGACTCTAAGTCGTTCTGTTTTCTGTTTTCTAATTTGTTTTTCAATATTATCGAGTATCCTATGGGTTGAAATTCGTTTATGAACTCGCTTTTCAGATTTTCCCATGACAAGTTACCTCCTTTGTTTTCCAAATTTTGTAGAAATATGTTAGCAGTTTCTTTCAAAAATATTGATAAAAATTTAATTTTTTCGTCGTCGTCCCAATTGTTGATCTGTGCTGCTTTTTCGTATTGTCTGATGAATGTTTTTATGTCGCCTTGTCCGGAGAAACTATCTGGTTTGACAATCATTTTTTCCATTTTGTGTTTTGGTTTTTTATTTTCCAATTTATTTAATTTTTCAGGTGTATTGTCTATTACGAATTTTGAGTTGATAAAGAAGGTGGTATTTAAATTTGAATCAGTTGGACTTATGATATCTTCGTATATGTGTTCTACTTTTGTTGATTCGTTAGAATCTAAGTTTATTAAATTATTATAACTGTTATTAGGGGCTTGTACTAAATCATTTTTATATAAATTACTACCAAGGTTTACTATTTTTTCTGCTTGGATTATTAATTTGTTTGCGTTTTCTTCTAAATCTTTGGATATATTATTTAAAAGGTCGTTATTAATTTTTTCTGGCCTATTTATATCGTTATTACTAGTTCCTGGGCTTGAATCATTTAAGTTGCTCTGCTTAAGTAATTCTGTGATATCGATTCTGTCTTCAATTGAATCCTTTTGAACTTTGAGTTTTTCTAGATCGCTTAAAGTTTCTTCGATGTCGTCAAATTCTACGATCCCCTTATAATATCTAGATAATCTTGCCCTCAGATTTTCTACGGTTCCTACACTTTTTAATTGTTTAGATTTGCATAATTCAATAAGGTCGGGTTTTCTTTGTAAATAAATATCGGTTAATTTTGTAATTTTTTTTCCCAAAGCTATAAGGTGTTCGTCATTCATATCATAATAAAATTTAATTTAATTAATTTATGCTTAACACTTAAATAATTAATTTTTGAACAGTTTGAAACTTTTTTTTTTTTTTTTTTTTTGTGGTTATTTAAAACAGAATATAATTTAGAAAAATTATTGAATTAAAGGAAAATCTATTTAAATCGTTAAAACTAACCTAAAATCCTAATATTAATAAATAAGTATATCGCTTAAATAAAAATATTTTGCGGTTTGAAAAATTTTTGAAAAGAATTTAGAGAAGAAAACAAATGAACTGAAAAATCTTATTTAAATAGTTTAAAAAAATCTAATCTACTTGTTTAAACTTAAATTAAAATGTTGCGGTTATTTAAAATTTAAGAAACTGAAAAACTCTTGTAAAAACCTAATCTACTTTTTTTTTTTTTTTTTTTTTTTTACTAATCTATAATCATAATATTAATGTAAGTATATCGCTTAAATTAAAATCTTTTTGCCGTTATTTAATGTCGAATAAATTTTTGAAAAGAATAAGAGAAGAAAACAAATGAACTGAAAAATCCTATTTAAATAGTTTAAAAAAATCTAATCTACTTGTTTAAACTTAAATTAAAATTTTGCGATTATTTAAAATTTAATAAGAATTTTGAAAAATTATTAAAGAGAATAAAACCTAAACTATAATCCTAATATTAATATGTAAGTATATTACAAAACGTTGCTCACCTTGGCGTATATGTGTAAACGCACGGTTCCCAGATTGTACTACGCGGCACAAAACACAAATAAACACTTCGAAAAATTAAACGTGCCAAGGTTGAGGTACCAGGGCACAAAAATCAAAAAAAAAATGTCTCCGACCGTGGATAAATGACCCCGTTGGGCGCCACTCTGTGGTATCACCCGTATCGGATGATACGCGGTAAACCAAACTGTTTACCTTACCCCCGTACACTCTAGGTTAATGACTGTCTCTAGAATAAATTCTGATTAGCACTGTTAACCTTTGAGGTACGACGGTGTGCGTTTTTGTCGTTCTCCGTTCGTTTCTTAAATTGGAATGACTATTAGGACACCACAACCGGAGCACTATTCGGTTATTAAAAACCTCATTGACTATTAAGGTGTGTGGGTCTGAGCACTGTTCCAATATTAAGGGTAAGAACGAAGAAAGACTTTGAAATAATACTCGGGTTTTTAGGTCGGAAACACCTTTATTATATATTAAAACACAAGTAAAATATTTAACTAATAAAATTCGATTAAAATGGCCCGTACTATGATTGACGTTTCTCACGTGCAACCAGAGTACATACGTCCTCGCCGATTCACTCAGCGACAACGGGACTCCCCGTGCCTGCCTGTACGGCGGTGTTATATCGTAATTTAATCGCTGTCTCAGCACATATGCTTCACTGACCTAAGTAATATTTTGATGACTGCCTACTATATACGACATAATCATGTCATTCTTTATCTCACCTTCATATATATTTATTTTAAGATTAGAGTAACATTATTAATTTGCAAAATAAGCTTTTTACAAAAAATTATACAATTTTTTAATCATGTTATTCTTTATTTCACCTTCATATACGAGTATAATAACATAATTAATTTTGCAAAATATGCTTTTTAGATAAAATCATACGATTTTTTGTTACACCTTCATATTATGATTATATTTAAAATTTTCCCGAATTATCATAATTATGTAACACCTGACTCCATATTTTATTTATTTTTTAACCTTTATAAGACAATTAAAAATCGGCTACTGTATCATTTACATATTTACACTTGAACAGTTATATTGAATTATCAATTTTTATATTTTTTAAAGTTTTATACATTTTATGATGGAAAACTTGAAAAAATATACGTCAGTGTCGGATGATGATGAAGAGTCTTCTAGCGAAATCGTAAGTAAAATAGTTATGTAAAATATAAACTTATTTTTTATAATTACCTATAATTAATTTTTTAGTTTATTGAAACAAGTGATTGTGAAAAAAAAAACCCGTAACAATAAAAATAATGGTAAAAGAACAAAAACTCAATCGGTCATAAATCTAAAAAAAAATAAACTAGAGAAGGTAACTATTAAGTTTTCATATTTGTTACTATAATTAATATACTATAATTTACTAAAAAAATTGTATTCAATAACATTTGTTTAGCCAAATTCGTCTTACATGGATAAAATAAGAAAATTTGTTGAGGACGAAAACATAAGTGACGAATCCACTAATACATTGACTGCAAAACAAGATGGACATAATTTGGTATTCAAATATCCTATGACTGGCGGACAAGATTATTGGGTTCTTCAGCATTATAAAGTGGCTGATATAGAAAATATACCTATCTAGTTCTAACAGGTAATAAAAATTGTATTACAATAAAAGAAATATTATAATAATTATATTTTATGAATTATTTAGATGGAAACATGCGTCTTGCTCTATAAAATTATACACGGATCAACAAAATAGTAAGGATAAAAATATAAGTAATAATTTTCATAAATTGATTGAAGTTGTATCAGAGAGATTTGCCAATGATCCGAAGAGAAAATTATCCAAACACAAAATAGATAAATAACCGATTCTATAGTTTTTATTTCAAAAATATTTTTCCAATATTTTTTAAGATAAAACATGAAAATTAATATTTTAATAAATAATTACTTTAATTCATTTTTTAAATAATATTATACATATTTTATTTTAATAAAATATAAAAAATAAAAAAATACATCTATATTAAATTATGTTTTATTTTTTATATGATATAAGACGTTTTCCTTTTCTATATAATTAAAAAAGTATTTTCTTAATTAGGAATACCTTTCAAACGTATATATTGATTGTTAATGCAATAACAAATGTTTAGTATGATACATTTAAGGAGAAGATGGTTTAGAAACGTTATTCGTATTTATGTCTTCTAATATCATATCTGATATCTTTTCATAATGAAATTGTTGTAGTTCTAAAATAAAATATTTATCCTCAAAGCGCATATTACTTAAATTGAATTCATAATTTTGAACATACGAACTTGTAAATTCTCTCCTTTGACATGAATTTGGTAAATTTTCAATATCTTGTTTAACCGATGAAATGATAAAATCAAAGCAAGTTTGATACATAATTAATTGATTTTGTTTCGTAAAAATACAAGCATCAATGCAAGGTTGTAGCTGTTTCATACGTAATAAATTGTTACGAGATAAAGTTATACGGTTGTTATCAACTCGTAATGTAAGAGATTCATTATTTGCATTAGTTGAATAAAACACGTTTTCAGTTAAAATTGTTCGTTTAGAATTAGTAAAAAGTTTACTGAGTAACAAAATAAAATTAGTTTCAGACATTAAGTAGTTCCATTTCTCTTGATTTAGTTTTAGAGTTTGTTTGGTTAACTCACATACAAGCAAAACAACAATTTCAATTTTATAATCAACTGAAAATCCGATTGATATATTTTTTTTATTATTGAAAGGTTGAATACTGAAAACTGATTTACATACTGTTGTAGAAGCCATTACTGAAAATATTATAGTCTGTTTTTAATATTAATAGTCAAATTCGTTGTGAAAATATCTTGGTGGCTTTGAAATCCTTGATAATTTTCTAAGATTTTTTTTTCTCTAAAATATATTTAAATAATATTATTTTTTTTTTCACACTTAAAAACTTCAAATCTATGCTAATATCAATAACTTAAGAATAAGGCATTACTAAAAAAAATAAAAAATAAAAATAAACAATGTTTTGCGAACACATGTAATTATTTGTTGGCTGTATCAAACATACTAAATAATTATCATACATTGAAAAATCAAGAATAATTACTTTATAAAAATAACCTTTAAACATAATAATTGTTATATGTGTACAAAATAAAGATTTATCTATGTTTATACATTTAACAGTGATAACAAATTGATGAAAAAGAAAAAAAAAATGAACATATGTCTCATTAATTAAGGCGTATAGTAAATTATTTTTAGATTTTAAATTTATTATATACTTACTATTATTACTTACTTTATTCCATACCAATGAATGTAGTACCTGTAATTTGATTATTTATCCCTACTCTAAATTATATTATTTATACTTATTAAAGTATGTTATAAATTACACGCCTTAACCATTGAGACACATGTTCACGGAAATAATAAGGTTAAATAATAATATATAAATTATAAGTAGTAAGAGAATGAAAATATAAAATACGTTTTTTTTTTTTTTTTTTTCATATTATATTTAACATATAAGTATATCATACAATTTTATCCATCAATTACATCATATGCAGAGAATGAATTTAAATCTTTGTACATGAAACTATTATTAACATGATTTACAAATTTACTACCTTTACTTAATAATATAAAGGGAAATTTTTTTGAATATTTAGCATGTTCTCTAAACGGACAATCACCTCTTACCCAATTACCGAGAATTACTCCACAAGTCCAACACTGAACACAATCGCTTGTTTTAAAAAAAAATCCTGCGTCAGCTAATTGCATTTTATCTAATGTCGGAGCTGAAAATTCTTGTAGCGAATGTAATCGGTTTGAAAATGTTCCATATTCTGAAAATTGTGGTTTTGGAGAGTTCTTAACCAGCTCTAATAATTCGAAGTAACTATTTTCATTATGTAATTGATTCATTATAAATAATACAATATATTTTAATTTTATGAAAAAAAGTACTTATATTTATAAGAATGAATGTTCAATCTAATAGTTTCCAATAAACTAACACTCTTGTAAAAAAATTAATAATAATGTGAAAAAACTAAAACTAATCAGTGTTACAATATAATGAATACTACATTTATAAAAAATCGTGAATTCTTACTAAAAATGAAGTTCTATAGTTTTTATATTTTCTTAAAATAAAAACACCGATATTTTCGTAAAATTTACTATACGTGAACACGTTCGATAGAAGTAATAATTGTTAGTTTGTACACCGACCTAGTACGCAGATGGCAAAGTTCCAGTGACTCTTTGAGTTCCACGTTAAAACGTGTGCTACTATTACAGTTTGTAACGCATTCTAACGATTCGAATCCAAGCAATTGGTGGCTATCATGTCGTGGAATATCATATCGGTGTTTTCTTTAGAGAAAAAAAATCTATGAATTTTAAAACTATGAAATGTTCTGTAGACTCTAATGACTTAAAATTTTACTGAATACATATTTATTTTTTAAATCATAACTTTATTATTAATTTGAAATTAAGATTTATAATTTTCTTAATTTAAGCTTCGTGAAGAACATATTTAATAGTTGTAATGTTTAATATTATAATTTTGGTATGAATTTATGAAAGAACAAAAAAATTTTAAATATTTGGATTATTTTTTTTTACACGGTAAAAATATGTAGAAAACGCCCCTTGGAGCAATATTTTTTCCCTGTAGTTTTTAGTTTAGGGTCCAGAACATATCGGTGTTTTCTTTAGAGAAAAAATCTATAAATTTTAAAACTATGAAATGTTCTGTAGACTCTAATGACTTAAAATTTTACTGAATACATATTTATTTTTTAAATCATAACTTTATTATTAATTTGAAATTAAGATTTATAATTTTCTTAATTTAAGCTTCGTGAAGAACATATTTAATAGTTGTAATGTTTAATATTATAATTTTGGTATGCATTTATGAAAGAACAAAACAATTTTAAATATTTGGATTATTTTTTTTTACACGGTAAAAATATGTAGAAATCGCCGCTTGGAGCAATATTTTTTCCCTGTAATTTTTATTTTTGGGTCCAGAACCCGTTTTTATTACTACTCGTCTTCACTATTATTAATTTGGTAGTATGGGCAACTGGTTATATTTCTTTTTTTTTTTTTTTTGTTTTACAGATTTTATTTCGTTTATGAGTTTTTTTTTTTTCGTATGGCATGGTTATCCGGGAGTGCAGACCCGGGTGCAAGACTAGGGTCTACAGTTCGGATGCCGGTTTGGCAGAATTTCTATTGGGGCACCCGTAGGTTTCTGCCATGCCCCGGAGTGGGGGAGATGGCAGTCTCTCTCCGAAGACAGTTGTTTCTTGTCCAAGTTAGAGAGACTGCCCGAGGCCGGGTTCAGACCGGCGACGGTACGCATCGTAACCGCCACCTGAGTCCACTCGGCCAATCCGTCCCCATGACAGTAATTTTACCTATTTTATATTACATATTTAAGATATAACTTACATAGGTACTGTGAATTAACCCATCATAAATTAAAATGATTTGTTTTATTTGTAAAAATGATTTTCCATTATTTACAACATTGGTGGTCCATTATAAAGTAATGCATTTATTGAAACTATCAAGTACATATGAATGTACTGAAAATCAATGTACTCAGATTTTCCCAAATTTAGATAGTTTTATAAAGCACTTTACACGTAAACATGCCATAAATAATGTAAATGACACCATTCCAAAAAAATTGAAACTCATTGAAAAAGTTAAAGAAGTAGATAAAAGTCACGAAGAAATAAACAATACTATACCTATTATTAAAAATATCAGATCAAATATAATGACCCAGTAGAAATAGATAACAGCTGTATATTGCAAGAGTGTGAAAGTAAAGTTCCTACTGTTCTTAGTACAAAAATCAATATTAATAATGCTATTGATATAATATATCAAGCCGGTATTAACTTAACAATGTCTCTACATAATAATAGTAACTTCACAAGAAAAGATGTAATAAATATACAGAAATAATTTCCTCAAAGTTTATTTAAACCTATTTCTGATTTATTGTCAAATTGTGTAAATGATACAGTTGAAAACCCATTTTTACTATCTTCTTTTAATACTTCATTTAAATTATGCAATTCTGAATATATTTTAGATAGTTGGTTAAAAAATAATAATTTACTCTCTGATATTCATCAATTTAATAATAATAATGAAATCAATTTGGTGTCTACTCTTGGTGAAACTAATTATAATGAACATATAACAAAATGAATATTAATGCCAATACAATTCCAATTTAAATCATTTTTTGAGCATAATGATAATTTACAAAGAACATTAACAGAATATGAACTAAACTAAACAAACACCTCATATGAGTCACTGGATTGGTTGTTATTAACGCCAGCTTCATCTTGCGAATTTCAGGTAGCTCTTCTACATCGTTCATTAATATGGGTTGAATTTGCCAACTTGCCTTATATCCCTCCAACCATTTGGGTCCGCTCCACCAGATGTCTGCTCTGATCAATTCTGCCGGACTTATGCCTCGAGATATGATATCGGCAGGGTTGTCATGGGTGCGTACGTGTCGCCATTGATTTACTTCTGTTAGGCCCGGCGCACACCAATGCAGTGCGGTTGCGGCGCGTTCGCGGCGCACTGCATGCAGTTCCGCATTTAAAATGGAACACACGTTATCTTATGGGGATGCCCACACCAATGCAGTGAGGCGGCGGTGCAGTGGCGTTGTGTATGCGGCGCGCTGCATGCAGTGATGCATGGCAGTTTTTTCTTGCAGTGCGCGTGCGGCGAAAAGTCAAAATATAAACAATTATCGATTGGTTACATTGTTTAACAAGTTTTTGTCAATTGTAATCATTGTATCAAACTTCAAACTACCTAATACACAATAATAACACATAACATTATTTTTGGTGTTTTTCAAAAATATATTTACCTATACAAACTTGAAACTTCCATATAAAAATGGCGGAGGATTGTGAAAAAATGGTGCAATTGGTTAAGCACATCGAAAACCACCCATGTCTTTTTGATTACAATAGAGCGGATTATTCTAACGACACAGTCAAGACAGCAGCTTGGCATGACATTGCAAAGGAAATTAATTTATCAGGTAAATAACATCATTTTAATTAAATTACCTTTTCATAATAAATATGAAACAGAAACATGTATTGTGTGATGAACGCATATAATATGTTGAATAATTTACAATTATTCACAATTTTTGTTCACCAGCTACCAAATTTCTTACTAACTCTGTTCAAGTTTGTGTCCTCAGGCAGTATTGAGCAAACATTTTCTATGATTAATTGATAATTAAAGTTTGTAAGTAATTTTTTGCCCAATACTGCCCTCTAATTTTTAATAATATTGTCAAGGAAGCAAGTAAATGTGATTGTTCACTTATTTATTTTTATTCTTTTAAATATTATTACTAATATTAATGACTAATGGCAATAAATGTTACTTCCTAGTTACATAGGTTATAGACTTTATAAAAATGAATTAAACAAATACTAATGTTTTATAATTATTTTAAGAAGCCCAGTCTTTTTAATTCAAATAATATTATTAATATTTAAATATTTATACCAAGATATTAAGTGACAACTACATTATAAATTAACATAGGTTCATCATATTATTATACATACAATAATCCTGGAGCTAGTTTGAGTTCATTAAAAAATCAATAAGATACCTCATAGACCATAGTATTTATTTGAAACTGTTTAATTTACATTTAAAAGTTATTTATTATTTTTCCTATATAAAATGTGCATTAAGACAAATTTTCCTGCCAAGGTACCTGACCTTCATTTGATATAAAATAATTACACAATAACTCTCTGTTATTTTCTGCATCTCTTGTGGGTCTTGCTACTTGAATAAGTGGTAGTTCTTGATTATTTTGTACTCCCATTGAATCAATTGATTGAGGATGTGATGGTGTAGAAAATATACCTTCTCGCATACGTATAAAATTATGCAGAACACATGCTGCTTTAATAACTGATTCACATGTTTTTATCTTACAAGCTAGAGGTTGCTCAAATACTCTAAATTTAGAAACAAGCATTCCAAATGAGCATTCTACGCTTCTTCTAGCTCTGGAGCACCTAGTAAATAAATAAAGATATATTATTCATTTTTATGAAGTCTTTTTAGGTTAGGTTCCAACTTATACTTTATAAGTGGCTAATTAAGTTATTTTAATTAATTAATTAATTGAACTATTAAACGAGTTTAGACCCAGTTATATGAATTAATTAAATTTAATACAATAGCATTCAAAAGATAAATTTTTAAACAGTAAATACTTAATTTAATAGTACAAACAAAAATATAAATAATATTATATGTATAGCATACACAATAAGATACAATAGCATTCAAATATTTGTTTAATTAATATTATATTTATTTTGATGTTATTGTATATACCTGTTGTTAAAAATCCTTCTGGTTTTATTTAATGATCTTTTGGGAAAAGGTCTCATCAGGTTTTTTTTTAATGGGAAGGCTTCATCTGCTACAAAAAAATGTGGAAAAGGGCCCTTGGAGTCCCAGCCAGGTGAAGGCTTTGGGCCAGGGTCATCCAGCAAATCATTTTCAATGGCTTTGCCTAACGAACTTCTTCTAAACACCCTTCCATCACTATTCCTACCATAATCACCAACATCAATGGTGAGAAAAAGTCCATCAGCATCTACACATGCCATTAATACAATACTAAAATATTGCTTGTAGTTGAAAAAAGCTGATCCCGTTTTTGGAGGGCATTTAATTTTAAAATGTTTGCCATCTATAGCACCTTCAAAATAACATTAATTATTTTCTTCAAATTATATAAATTTAATTTAGGTAGACATTTTAGTATAAAATTTACCTAGGCAATTGGGTATATTCCATAAATCCAAATAACGTTGCGAAACGTTTTCCCATTTTTCTTTTGTTGGTGGCGGCATATATTTTTCTTTTAAGCATTCCCAAATTGCTATAGTTGTTTCTGCAATGATATTCCTTGTAGTAGACTCTCCTCTCAAAAAATACATGGAGTGTGCTTTAATGTTACCTCCCATTGCAAGGTATCTAAAGAGTAGTAAACAACTCATAGTACTTACTACTTACGTCATATTATTTTTTTATAATTGTATAAGTATATTTATATATTATACAGTTACTGGACATATTTAGTTTTAAAGTGTCAAAAATATTATAATTGTTATTATTAATTTTTGTAGTGGCTGATTGTAAAGAAAAGTGGCTGATTGTAAAGAATCCGTGGACGATATTTACGCCAACTTAAAGATGTGCCGCCAAGTGGATCAGGGACCAAACGAAAGAAAGTGTATTACCTTACTGATTATTTACGTTTTATTGACCCTTACACCATATCCCGACCTCAAACTGGCAACCTTACAGGTCTCACAATAAGTGAAAATAGTATTGACTATTTAGAAGTAGATGAAGTACAATATGGTTATGAACATGAAGAAAGATCTATGACAGATACACATAGCACCTGCATATAGGTATGTATGTATGTATGCCTGCATGTAGGTAGATCGGCACACAGTTGCCATATGATTCGGGGTCAGACAATTAAAGCATACCTTCGAGTCTCTTACAAATGTCACACGATCCCCTATGGCCATTTCCTTAAATTTGTTGCACGCATATAATTTATGCTCATCAGCGCAGCATGGACATTTTATGGTTCTTTCGGTAGATATAAAAAGACCTTTTTTTGAATTGTTGCTCTGGTAGGATTTTTTCATTTTGAGATCACTTGCTGCAGTACTATCTTTATCTCTCTCAGAACTTACAAACAGCCTTTAAGTTGATTCCAACGCGATGCACCTGTTCATTAAAAAACTCAGCGTACGTTGGCAAATCTGTGTTGGAACGCCGAAGCTGCCAGTCCTAATTCGTGGATTGATCTAATTTTCTTAAAACAACTGTCACTAGCCAAGCATCCCCAATGTTGAATGGGCTGATCTAGAGCTGCAAGGGCCGCAACGTGCGCCGACACATTTGCATGTAGAGTTTGCAATTGCATACCTGAGGCTGATTCAACTTGATGGCAGTCTAGAATTGCACGTATGTGCGACTGTATGACTAAACTCTTGTTGTCATAACGCTGTTGCAATTTTTTGATTGCCACCTTATAATTATTTTCAGTCATAGGTAGCCCCTTAATAACGTCTAGAGCTTGACCACTTAGAGTGGACCTAAGATGGGAGAATTTTTGTGCTGCTGGGCAATTATCATCATTATGCACCATAGCCTTGAAACAATCAAAATATGATTCTCGCTCTTGGATATTACCACTAAAGCTTGGTAAGGAGATCGGAGGTAAACGCGCACTTTGGGTATGCCCGTTTGTTGTGCTGCCCGAGGCATTATTTATAGACGTATTTTGACTTTTTTCTGCATTTATAATCTGTTGCAACTCCGACCGTATAGCGAAATAAGTGTTTTCAAACTCCTCCCTATCTTTTTCAGCTTCAGCGAAATTATCGGCGTCGATCAACTCTATTTCACACTGGACGCTATCAAATTTTCGATTTATCTGTGGTAACTCTTCCTGACGAAATTCTAATAGTGAGATGGGATCATCCCTAGGATTAAATTTGTTAATAAAGGTTTGAACTCTGGTAAGTGATGCCTTTACTACACCCCTTCGTCTCCTTAAATCACTCAACACCTTTTTCTCACTGTCCTCCAGAACCATTATAACAAATTAATTAAATATACAGCCTACTCGTAACTGTCGACAATAATATATAATATTATAATATAGCTTTGTGTTTATCGATTGTGGACGATTTGATTCAGGTGTACTTATGATAATTATAATTGATGATAATTATATAACAAATATAGTTCACGAAAAATTTGTAATGATCAATATACCGTAATTAAATAATGATAGTGATATTACGTTAGTATATTGATTGAGGTCACCAATGTTTGGGCCGAGAGCATAAGACTATATTACGCGCGCTCGGACACCGATATTGTTGTGTTATCACTTATCCCTATCACTACCTACCTGCCGCACCGATTCGGTCGGCACACTATGTGTATGTGTGTAGGTACTGTGTAAATAGCTCAATCAGAAATGGTTACCATTTAATGGTAGGGAATGCCGCGCAAAACTGACGAGCTACGTAGTGGAGGTGTGATGTGTACAGTGTGTATATTGTTGGTGTGTATGTACTTAAAACGATTTATGGTCATATCCCCGTCTGAAATTTCCCCGTCGGACATTTCCCCGTCCTCGTTTCCCCGTCGGACATTTCCCCGTCTTTTTAATTTCACCGTCTGACATTTCCCCGTCCAATTCACTTTCAAATTATAAAATATAAAATTTGTAACAAATTTAAGTTATTAATTATGTTTTATCAGTATAAATAAATATAAATTTTATTACCTATTGATAAACTCTCATTGTATGAGTAAGTCACAACCGGCACTCATATTGGATAAGGCTATCTGACTCCGAAATATACGAAAACTAAAAAATATCGAGAAGTAGCTACACGTATAACAAATATTGTAGCGACTTACAATGGTTGTCATAAAAAAGAATATTTAATTGGAATAGCACATAATTTAGAAATGCAAAAATAAATATACCTATAAAAAAAAAAAAAAAAAATGTATACAATTATATAAAAATAATATATACTAGGAATTAAAAAGAAATTAAAGGAAAAAAAAATTAAATTATAAATTAAAGTATGGAACATAATGTTAAAAAAAAAAAATTGAATGTACCGTATACAATTTTAATGTTTAAAATTCTGCATTAATATATTTTGTTAAAAAAAAAAAATTGGACGGGGAAATGTCAGACGGTGAAATTAGACAGACGGGGAAATATCCGACGGGGAAATGAGGACGGGGAAATTGAGACGGGGATGTGACCTGATACCCTTAAAACTACGGACAAAGGTAACTAAATTAAATAAATTGGTAAAAACGGTGTGTGGTAACTATATGTTGCTGTATAATAAATTACAATTTCTAATAAATAAACAATATATAAATCACAGCAACAAAAGATACATAAAACAGAATAATAACGATAATAATTGGCCTGTTTGGCTCACCAAAAATAGTAACAATAAATGAATAATATAAAACTCACAGGATAGTCGGTGAACTGCTGGCCAGCCGCTACCTAAGACCTATATAATACATATAAATAAATTCAATAATAATATTGGCATTCAGCCGTAATAAAAAGGATAGTAACAATTAATAACAATGCGGTGAAGACAACTGCGATGCCGGTCGATACAACTTCACAAACAAAATAATATGGTGGTAGTATAAACGTAAAAACTTGTATAAATTAGCAATATTTGGCGATTAGCGCCCACGAAACAATAATAATAATTGGCGATTCGCGCCTTTACAAATAATAATTATATTTGGCGATTTTCGCCCACGAACAATAATAATATTAATTAAGCACGTAATTCGTACGTCTACGGACTTCGCATTAGGCGGACGAAACAAGACAGACACGTAATTATAGTACGGCGGTTTGCTAAAAGGAATAATTGCGCGGCCGGCGCACCGGCGGCGATAATCTACATATTATATAACTCACAGCTGACACGGACAATCATACAAAAATAAAAACAATAATATTAACATAATATAGGGACGAACAGGTAACAGATATGTGTGTGTGTGTGTGTGTGTGTGAGTGTATGTGTGTGCCGGCCCGTGGCGAGATGGTGGTGTTACGGTCTTAACAAATATTATTAAATTTTATAAATTTATTTTTTTTGTTTTTTATAAATTATTTAATAAAAGTATGTACAGTGTATTATTAAATCATGTTGTAGGAACTTTTTATGTAATATTTACCTATTCCAATATAATGGATCATTGGTTACTGCATGATAATAATTCTCAACAAGTATTGTCTCAATCTAATGAATATACAGAACTCATCACGAAAAGTCACCAACTTCATATATGAATAATGATGAGTGTATGAAAATATGGAACATTCTAAAATCATGGAATCTTGAATGCCTTTATCAAACTTGTATAGGTATGAATAATCAAAAATATCTATGCTACAGAAATAATAAAAACAATATTTTTTTTCAAAAATTAAAAATAGTTATTATTATGATTAATTAGTAAAATCATGAATATAGATTGTGTTTTTAAATCATAAATTATCATCTATGATAAATATGTGAAATTCTAAATTTATAACACCTTCATACCTACAGTTTAACCACTCAAGTTTATATTATTTAAATAAAATTAAAAAATTATCAAAATTAAATTGAATCTCATCGAGAATGTCATGTAGGTATATAATGTAACATTTTATTACTATTGTTCCATACCAGAAATATAGGTAGCTGAATATAATTTAACATGAGTACATTTTTGTTATAGATCAATTCATAGATACTGAAGTATTAAAATATATGAATAACGACCATTTTTGATTATAGTTTGCAACCTTTCCACTAGGTGTACGAGTTAAATTTGAAAAATATGTCAAAGAGTATCAACAAAGTCAATTGGATCAATTTGATGTTTCCTCCTTAGAAGCTAAATCTATTCCAATACCTACAACTCAACATTCTATTCCAACAAATTCCTCTATAGAGAATTCTCCGAAAAATTTGTTTGATTTAGGTCAAATTTTAACTAAAAGTACCAAGGGTCCAATGATTGTTGACTTTTATTATAAAAATAAATATCTAAATGAAACAAGTCGCTCTATACTTGTGGACATCATCATTAATGATTTAATTAAAAGGAATCGGACTATGACAATAAATCTAGCCAATGCTATTATAGTGATTTTTCCATCTGAAATAAAAGTAAGACAATTTTACTTAAACTGATATTTGATCTGAAAATTGTTTGTTATTTATAAAATGTTAATACATTTTTTTGGATGTATATTTTTTGAGGGATGTATCTTGTAAAGCTCCAAAAGGAAAAAATTAACTCTAAATATTTCAATACAATGAAAAAACTACAAAGTGTTGGATTAAAAGTTGCAAATAAAACTCATGTGGATAAGATAATTTTTTCTATGTATGTGTTTCATAGAAATCGAACCTGATTCTAAAGAATTGTTTGAAACATTACATGATGGTGACCTATCTTGGCCCGAAATTGAGACTATTTGGACATTTCCACTGTACATTTCAGGCTCCAATATATTAAGAGTAATAGTACTGCATCTGTTTTCAACAAATGGAAACACTATACAAAACCAATTGGCTATAAATTTGTAATTATTATAAACTATAAATTAAATTTATGTCACTGAGTTACTAAAATGAATACAATTTATATATTAACTATTAAGTTATTTAAGAACCACTTTTAATATTGTTTAGGTAGAGATAGATTTCTGTCGCATGTATCCAAGCTTTAAAAACTTATCAGCCAAATTTGAAATCAAATCATCTTTGTTATTGAATATTATTGATGAAAGAATAAAAGATAATGCAAGTAAAATATTGTTTAGTCAACTAAAAGAATTTTCTAATTTATGTGAAGGTTAGTTTTTATAACTTAGTAGATTTGTATTTTTTAATTTCCTACATTTTGGACTGCTTATCCAGAAGAATGTCCACTTGTTCAGCCCTGAAAACTATTTTTTTTTAATTTTTTCTTAAACTATAAGAGCTAAATTCTTCATTTCGAGCCACTGCATAAAAAATAAAATTAGGTTTACACCTATACTATGATAAAATGTATGCATACAGTTAATAATTCTCCAAAAATAAAATATACACAAGGTGTACATAATTTTATTATACAAACTAATTGAAAATTTCATATTATGTGTATTATTTCAGATGGGAAAAACTTGACTTTATTATACTTATTGCATTCACTATTTATTCCTACATCAAAAAAAGTAACTTAAGATGACAAAGGAAAAAAATCTTTCATTAAATATTCAATTAAAGATTCTCAGAAGACTTTTATCATAGAAGCATCTACTCCGTTGGAATTGGAAGTAATAATTGAAAAATTAAAGAGTCAAGAAAATAGTATACAACCATGTATTTTGATTGTTGGTTCATTATTACCTCCTAAACAAATATTAGTGTATTTTGACGATGTCAAATATAAGTTATTTTCTGCTTTTAAGGCTGTAGACATATGTTTTAAGCTATTTCACGTTTTTAATCTTGAATATCCATTGGAATCGAGTAACGTGTGACTATTTTTTCAAGTCTATTTTTATGAAATTCTTACTAAATATGATAAAAGTTGTAGTTTAATAAAGCAAATTTGCTCAGAGTTGAATGCAAGTCCTAATATTTAGAACTCATTGTTATCGTGTTTTATCAAGTGTCATACTTATATTTTCATTCTTCCTCTACGATGAGTAATAACTTATTTATTCTTTATTTTAAAATTTGCTGAAATTAAAATAAAACAGTTATTCCCTTTAATTTCATATTAGTCATCTAATTTTGCTTTTTATTATTATTTTAAACTGTAAATTATTAATAAGATTTTCTATAACATTTAAAAACATATTTCTATTTAAAAAGAAATTGAATTTATCATTATATAGTAAGAAAAAAATACTTTTTATTTTATGTATTCATTAATTTTATATTTTACAAATAAATTGTAATAGAATTTATGTGATTATAATCATATTATGTTGTAACGATTAATCATGTATAAATATATATCATATAAAACAATTTTTTCAATAAATTGATAAATAATAGTTATGGCTTTGAGTTTTGTAATTATATTTTGTTACCTATAGCAGGGATGGCCAACTTTGATAGACCTGCGATCGACCTCCGAGTTTTTCTAAGTGGTCGCGATCGACCAAAAAAAAAAAAAAAAAAGATTGTCAATAAACAAAAAATATATTATATGTACAGGCGTGTTACACTTATTTTATTACTTTTTATTACAATATAAATTCACAGTTTAACACTATAACACTACACGTATTTTAATATATTTGATTACAAATTATTATTTTTAACTTATTACTATTATACTATTTATACTAGGTATATATGTATATATTTATTATATTTATTGTAACTGTCATTGCAGACTGGTTCGATTTATCAGTTTATACAAACGCGATAAAGGCCATTAATAGGAAGTAATGCGGGCTATCCATCCTACAATTATACGATAATTAATAGATATCAGTGTATAATCTTGTTTTTCATAGTTATTTATTGCCCTTTTTCTAAATCTAATTTTTATATTCGTGGGATATACAAAGATCCACAAATTGTTCAAAAATTTAAGAAAATGCGAAAGGGTGTCGCGATCGACTTGAATTCATCTCGCGATCGACCGGTTGGCCACCCCTGACCTATAGTATTAGTCAATGATCTGGAAAATGTTTTTGAAATTGTATAAACAAATATTGTTAAAAATATTATTTTGCTGGCCAAAAAAATGTTTTAAAAATATTTTTAAGACATTTAATAATGTCCTGACAACTTTATGAAAACTATTTAACACGTTGACTGCCACACGACCGCCGGCGACTCAAGTAATGTCGTTTATTGTGAAGCGCTGAAGCCACTTGGGTTGCCGGCGACCTAAACCATATTGTTATCTTTGTCTGTTATCTGTTGTCTATTGACTTAGTCAGTTGTGTCAGTTGTTGTTGTAGTCAGTTGTGCTCGTGACGCGACGGCCTGCGCATGTTGGCGAGGTGTACGGTCGTTGTTTGTTGTCGTTGTCGAAGTTTATAATAAAGATAATGTAAAATTGTAAAAGTGGTTTGTTTTATTTAAAAGAGTTGGTAGTTAACATAAAGTCAGAAGTGGGTTTTCACCGGAAGAACGTGGTGGTGATACTTATAGTTTAATAAGTTTAAGTAGTGGTTTAGAAATTTTCGGGATTCGCGTGTTCGAACGCAAACGTTTAACCTCAAAGTTTGTGGTGGTTGTGGCCACGCTGTTGTTAGATTCGGTTACCAAATTCCATTGACCTGATTGCGGTATCAGTGATACGAACGCGTTACCGTGAATATTGATACGCGGTGTTGTGTTTTTTTTATTTTATTTTATCATACACTTAGATAAAATTTACGTTACTCGGTTGTCGTATTAATCGTCGACATCGCGATGGATGACACGAATAAAAGTGATGTTTCTTCTTCGCCGTCGATGAAAGAATTAATAGAAATGATTGTACGTTTGAACGCCAAAGTCGAATCGTTGAGCACCGTAAACGCGCACAATAATGATAAGTCGGCCGAGACTATGGACACATCGCTCGGTTCGCGATCGGAAGTAACCGAATTTCGGGTAGTACCAGACTTGAACAAGACAGTAGAGATGTTCTGGGAACATGAGTCGTCACACCAGGCTGAAGATTGGCTTGGCGATGTGAATGGAGTTGCGTCAATGAACGGTTGGCCGTTGAGTTACAGATTACAATTCGTACGTGCCAACTTCCAAGGAGCGGCCCGTGATTGGCTGATGGGACGCTCGTTCGAGTCTTGGAAGACTTCGAAATGCGTTTCCGATCGACGTTCATACGTAAACTGAATATGATATGACTTGTTAAAGGCGAAGGTACGAAAAAGGGATGAACATGTGATGGACTATTTTCGACCCAAAGTTCGTTTTTGCCGAGACCTGGGTCTGCCGTTTGATGAAGCGAGAGATCACGTTCTTAAGGGTCTATACTCGCGTAACTTAGCTCTATATGTGCTAGGACAAAATCACTTGTGTGAAGAAGACCTCCTAACAGACTTACTGGAATGGACCCGTATGAACAAAATACATGGGGCTGAAATAAAACCAAAGGAAAATAGAGTGTACCCGACCAAACAGGAGTCGAAGCCCAAAAGTAGTGGAAAGACATGGATGAAAGTGACGCCGCTAACGGGGAAAAGTACTGAGATCCGAAAGCCCATTGTGAGTACGAGTGAAACTCCCAGTTGTTGGAATTGTCGTAAAACGGGTCACTTGTCGCGAGATTGTCAAATTGTCCGGAGAAGACCCAAGTCAACGTCATGATGGGAGAGATCTGCCAAAGTAAACACCCATACCGCAAACTAGGGTACATCAACAGTCGAGACGTCGACGTATTGTTAGAAGAAGGCAGTCATTATACATTGATGAAGTCGAGCGTCGCGATAAGATGTGGCCTGAGTCCGCGACCTGTAGAGAAACCACTATACGGTATTGGTAGTATCACTGTCCCTTCCATACGCACCGTGGGAGAGACGATGGCCGAGGTGGAAATTGATGGTATTTCAGCGGGAAAGATAACAATATTGATAGTTCCTGATGAAGCGCAGCGTCCGGACGTTATTGTGGGGCGATCATGGTTTGATGCGCCGACGGTATCTTATTGCAAAGCTGGTGGCCGACTTCATCTCTATCGCGCCGAGTCTAGGTCAGACGAAACCCAGGTAGCATATGTGTGATGATATTATTTTTATGATATTATATTCCTTCTATAAAAGAAATAATACATATTAAATAATATAATATTATTTGTTTTACAATAGATTAATATTTTTATAATTAGAATAATACAGTAATATTATTTTTACCCTACATTATGAATATTATTATTATAATAATAAAGAATTATTTTTTAATATTTCATTAATCATTATGAGGACGTTGTTGTAAAAGTGAAAAGTTCATACGTATAAATAATAATCCAGAAAATGCGTTGTTAAGTGTTTTCGCGATAAGTGGTGGGTCGTTTGGGGGGCGCTGATTATCGTTATTAATATTTTTCACGATGGAAAATTTTGGATGAGTATTTCTAGCCAGTGAAAAAAAGGAATAACATAATTTGTAAAACACTATAATATCAATACCATTAATTGATTCACTATAAAAATCTAAAATACATAATATACATTATTGAGGCATACAAAATTATAATGTATAATATTATAATATACAAAAGTCGTCGCTCAATATTCCAGAAAAATTGAGCCAAGTGGTTTTGGTCCGCTTTTTAAACGATTGAACGGTTTAAGCGGCAGTACAACATCTATCAGTTTATTCAGTCCTAAAGCCGGTCCCACACGACTCGTGTACTCCGCGAATATTCGGCAATTGTATATGCTTCGTATCATTTTCTAATCGTATTATTTTTAATTTCCTTTGACTCGTGACGTTGTTTACCGACAACCGGTGGAAATCCACGAGTGACTCGGCAAGTGAAAATACTCGTCATGCTTTATGATTAAACACCTCCTACACGACTCGTAAAGTACAACGATTACTGAATATTCGCCGAGTACACGAGTCGTGTGGGACCGATTTAAGAATTTCGTTCGTAATAACTAATATTATGCGGCAAACGCGGTCAGTACAATTATTCAATGAATGGAATATATGGTGACTATAGTGACTACTGACTACTGTATTGAAAGAGGTATTAACTATTAATATACATTTTAATACTGTGTAGTTATTTACAAAAAAAAAAAAAACAAATATAAATTATATTAGGTACCTGGTACAGAGACATATTAGATTTATACGATTTATAATAATTTTCAGTAGTTATACATATTATATAATATTATATACAATAACAATAAAGTGTAAATAGAAAGGCATAATTTATAATTTTAAAATAGTAATATTTAAAAATATGAAATCGATAGTTATAACTTATAACTTATACGATGAGTATAATATCACAGATTATATGATATTATATTCATATAATCTGTGATATTATTATAAGCATTGAGTTATTATTAGTCAATGTAGACTGTAGTCATCCATTTATGATTTATCCAAAGGTTTTAATAATAACACAATTAATTTAGTAATTTTTCAATAACATTTAATAGTTTTGTAATTTTTATAAATTCTTTTAATCCCACCTACTTTTTAACATTTTCTTAATTATTATTCTATCTATATTTATTTTTAACCCTAACTAAGCATTGTTCAAATTTAACTGATTACCTCTATTTCTTACTGTTTTAGGTACTTAGTTAAACAATGAAAAAATCAACTGCTTTAAGTTATAGGTCTAAGAGGAGACGAATTAATGATGAGTTACAAACTCATTATAGTAATTTTTCAAATATAGAAAGTAAATCTCCTATTATTATTGATTCAAACCGAGATTCAAACATTAATTGTAATAGTTCTAATACTGTTGTACAAACTTTTGATAATGACTCCAATATTGATTATGTATCAGAGGATGAGTTTTTAGTTGACAATATTGAATCTGAACCCCAATTTTTTAAAACATTTAATTTACTTGATTCTGAACATCTTTCGAACAATAACACAACAATGAATGATAATATTGTATTTAACACAGAAGAATCTTTTAACCTTGAGTTAGCTGAGTAGGCAGTACAAAATAAGATTCCACATACTTCTTTAAATAGTCTCTTAACAATTTTAAGAAAACATAAATGCTTTTCAACCCCACCAAAAGATGCTAGAACTATTTTACAAACAAAACCAGTTGAAATTTGCAAAATGCGAGATGTTTACCCTGGTAAATATTATCATTTTGGAATAGAAAGTGGTATTGTTCGATTATTTTCAAAGCTTAAAATTAGAGATCAATCTTCACAAGAGATCAAACTTCCAATAGGGATTGATGGGTTACCTATATCTAAAAGCAACTCTAAACAATTTTGGCCCATTTTGGCGTATGTGAGGTCTAAATTAAATATTGTTTTCCTTGTTGGCTTGTATTTTGGTAGTGCAAAACCATTTGATAGCAATGACTATTTACAAGACTTTGTAACTGAAGCAAAAAAATTTGTATTAAATGGTATTTTAATTAATAATCGTCTTTACAAGGTTGTTTTACAAGTTTTTTGTTGTGACACACCTGCAAAAGCTTTTGTATTGAAAGTTAAAGGACATATGGCTTTTTTTCATGCACAAGGTGTCAAATTGAAGAAGAGTTTAAAGATAGTCGTTTATGTTTTCCTTATAGTGATGCTTCTAAACAAGAAGCAAAAAGGGACTCACAAGGACTATCTCAATAAAACAGATATTAATCACCACACAACTTCTGATATTTCATGTGTAGTAGAAATACCTGGTGTTAATATTGTATCTTCATTTTCCCTTGATTAGATGCATCTTGTAACTCTTGGTGTCATGAAAAACTTTTATTATTGTGGATGAAAGGTCCATTAAAAGTACGCCTACCTTCTTCCAAAGTAAATCAGCTCTCTAAATTGTCTCTTAATTTAATAAGATCTTTTCCCTGCGAATTCTCAAGGAAACCTAGAGCATTAGAAGAAGTGGCACGCTGGAAAGCAACAGAGTTCCGCTCGTTTTTATTGTATATTGGTCCTGTCACACTGAAAAACAGTATCTGACGATTGTTTTAAAAATTTCGTAGCTCTTTATATTGCAATGATAGTATTATTGTCTCCTGATCGTAGCTCATTCTTACAATATGCTGATGATTTACTGAACTATTTTGTATTAACATTTGAGCAAATCTATGGTGTACACCTTGTATCCTCTAACATACATGGTTTAATTCATTTAATAGATGATTATAAACAATATGGACCTCTCGACAATTGCAGTACTTTTCCATTCGAGAACTTTATGAAAGTTTTGAAAAGTATGCTTAGACATGGAAATAAACCTTTAGAACAAGTAGTGATGCGCTATAATGAATTGGGTCAACATTTTATTCCTAATACAAGTAGTATTGATCTAAGTGACGAAGGTTTCTTGTTAGGACCTCATAATGATGGACCTTTAGTAAATGGTTGTGTTAACCCTCAATTTGGTTCTCTAATTTTTGATATATAAGATAAAGTGTAAAGTAGATGCCGATTCATATTTTTGTACTAAAACAAATGACATTGTAAAATTGATTAATATTGCTCACTCGGTTGACACAGGTTCAATAGTTTTAATTGGTAGAACATTTAATCATAAAGAAAATTTTTATGACAAACCTATTGAATCGTCTTATTTTGGTATATACATTGTAAAACATTTATCAACTGAATTGAGTACATGGTCTATAAATGACATTCAGAGTAAAGTTATGATATTAATTTGTAATCACGACCTTGTTTCTATTCCATTAATTCATTCTTCATAAACATAACTTTCATTGTAAAATTTAAACAATTTTACAATTTACTTTTAATATTAACTATCTAGCTGTAAATAATTCGTTCTCATATTTTTCCTCTCACTTTTAATCTATGTACTCTAATTAAATTTAAATATAACAATCAATTAATTAATTTTAAGCTAAAAATATTATATTAAAAATGTATAGAAAAAAAATGTATTACCTACTTATTCCTTTTCATTATTACTTTAACTATATTATGCTTCTTTTTGCAAAAAAATTCAATGTCTGCTCTGGTTTAGGGGATGTTTACTATAAATAATTGGTAAGTATTTTGTTTAAAATTAAAGTTAAATAAACTCCTCCTTGCCTACTTAATACTTAATAAATTTGCTTGATATACTTTAAAAAATTAGTTTTTATGTTTATTTATTTGTGCTCAGATGTTATTGAATTTTTCTTTTACTTTAGTTTGTAATTTCCAAGTCTTTGATTGAGATGAATTACACATAGACATTTATGTCTTAATTTTTAAGCACTGTGCATTTGATAATTGACATTGATACAAAACTATTTCAGTTTATTAGTTGTTTTCTAATCAAAGTTAGGTTAATCTATCAGATATCATTAAACATTTTATTTGATTTCTATTTTTTCTATTCCTTTAAAGTTTTAAGTATAAATACCATAATATGGTACTTATTATACATATTTTTTAAATAAATAATCGGTAACACATTTATTGATGTTAAATGTTATTATTATTTTTAAAAAATTTTAAATTTTTTATTTTAATATTTAATAATTAAATCACAATTGAATATATAGGTACCTTAGACGGCTTAAATATATCTAAATTATATACATTCGATCTGTTTATGTAGGTATTACAGTAGAGTTCAGATAAATCAAACCTCAATAACTCAAAAAACTCGACAACTTGAATTTATTTATATTCCCCATGATATTTTTGTGTTAGATAATTAGTTAGTTATCTCGAATAAAACATATCTCAAAACAATTTTTTATACCCCTTCAACTTCAAGTTAGCGCGACCTAACTGTATTTGTATTTTGATCTGGCTTAAACATTTTCCGTATTTGTAGAAAAAAATTTTATAACTTTGTTTACATATATTTTGTACCTTGTTTTTAGTTGTTCAGAATGTGGACTGTTGTTAATTTTTTATCTGATAATACCGTTGAAGTTGTGCCTAATCATTGGGTTAAAAAAAATGAATGTGCTTGGCCAAACAAAGATGTTAAGAAACACATTCACCAAAGAACTATATCAAATAGCTTTGATTTTTCTTTTATTTCTTCAAGAATTTTGAAAAAAGATATTGGTAATTACTTTATTTTGTAATGTTGGTATCTAGTTTTTTACCTATATTAATGAGAATTTTTTTTATTTTATTTATTTATTGAGTAAAAGTTATTTCAGTTGTAACTATTTAATATTTAGATGGGTTTCTGAAAGCTAGATCAATTGCTAAAAAAGCTGAGAACACCTCTGATCTATCAATGTGTGAGGAAATTTAGACTCAAAGTAGAGGGAAAAAAATGATTGTTCAAGATGCTCCTATTTATACTAGTTCATACACAGAAAAAAGTATGGTTTGTTCTATTGTAATTGCCAGTAATTTTAAAAATCATTTTTTAATAGATACCTCAGCAATTTCTGTTCATGACACTAAAAAGTTGGTAATTTCTAAAGATCAAAGTTTGAACTATCTACCAGTCAAAGCTAAAAGAAAATTGTTTGAATCTTCTTCTAGTCAAGGTAAAAAAAACATTAAAACTTTTATATTGAGTATTAGAAAATTAAATTAAATTAAAAAATTGATCTTAATTTGTTGTAAAGTCAATAATTGTTTTTAGTACATTTTGGTTTATATTTATACTATATTTGCATTATTACTTCTACTATTTTTTCAGAGTATTTTCAATGTGACAAAAAAAAAATTGGGTTGAAACATGGAAATAATTATGTAGATGGTAAAACTTATTCTAAATTTATGAATATTGATAAAAGTACCACTCAACATGGTCAACCAAGTAATGATACAACTTCAGGTATTTTGAAAATTTAATTTAAAAAAAATATTGTATCTACTTTAAAGTTAAAATATAATGTTAAACGTTTTTATTAATTTTGAATTATATTACAGATACGCTGGTAGATGTTCTAGTACAGAATGGATCCAAAAATGAGGAAAATTTTGGTTTAGATAGTATTTTAAATTCGTCACATGATTTATCTATTTTAAATGGTACATACAAATTAAATTAAAGCAGTAATAATTCATTTTTTTTTACTTAATTTATAATTTTCAGAAGATACTCAAAACTTAAATTCTAAGTCAGCTGTAATATATACTACTTCTTCACCATTTAAAGTTACTAATTACAATGGTCTTATTCAACATCAGAGCATCCCATTAAATGAACCTATACATACAAATCCCAAAGTAGATAGCTCAGGTATGACTTAAATTAGCTTAAAATAAAATGTGTGATGTAATATTTAGGTTTTTATACTGATGATTGTTTACTTTTAGGTACAAATAATTGTAAAAAAGTTGTTTTCATTTTTCAGAAACATTGAAAAAAATTTTAAACGTGGTCATGAAAATTAAGTATGATGTTGAAAATATTAGTCACAATCAAAGCCGAATGGATGATATTTTAACTGATACAGTTTTAAGTATGAGAAGCAGAGATCATTGCCAGGAAGACTCTACCGATCATGAAGCGAGTGATTATAGCTTAATGCTACCCCTTCATAATGAAGAGGAATTGATAGATTTTGAAATGAAACTTTTGAACAAGCCATTCAGATTAAATGTTGTAAGATCTAATTATGTTCTTATTATTGATTGGTAAAAGGGGTTTATACAACTTTTTTACTACTATTTAGGAAAACAATCGATATTTTATAAATTCCTAAAATTAGTAGTTTTATGGTGTCTTATTTTAGCTTTTCGGATAAGGTTTAATTTTTTTTTTTTAATAATTTTACCTTATTGAAATCATTAACTAATGAAAACTAAACAAATTAATTAGAAACTTTTAATAATAGTATCTGACATATATATTTTTCAGATGAAAATAAATTACTATTTTAAAATTGATTGTGGAAAAATTATATTTTACCCTTTTGTTCTTAGAAATGTAGAGAAAGATGTAAAATGATTTAAATAATTTTGAACTAACAATTTAAGATTAAAAAAAATTGGTGGTTGTATCTTCAACCTCTTTTATCAACATAGAGGTATTCAATGAAATGTTATTGTCTGTTATTAATTTTATTTTATTTATTATTGCTTATACTAAAAATATTTCTTATCCTCTACATTTTTGGCTGTTTTGGGAGATGATGAATATCTTTAATGAAAATTATAATTTTGCAAATCTCATTGCTAATGGTTCTAAGAACACTAATGCTCGTGTGTTTGAAAGATGTTGCTTAACCCCTTTTGTTTGTCAATTTATAATAACTCGGACGGTAATTACAATTTAAAAAAAATTAAATTTTGATAGGTTAATGGTTTAAAGCGTTTGGTGAAAAAATCATTGGCATCTACCATCAGGCAAATGCTTAGAACTATTTTTGAAGATACATTATTGCAAACTTTCAGCTATGTTGGACAGAAAAAAAGAAGATATTTTCATCTTTAGCATCATGTGCTGTTATATTTGGTAAGATAGGTATTATTATGTATACATTGATATCAAAATATGTTAATTGTCTAAAATATTTTTCTGTTATTACTTGTATCATGATATTCTTAATTTATTAAACTATTAATGTTTATTTTATATTCATTTTTCAGAGTCCATTAGAAAAATCAAACATTTTCAAGATGTATCAAATGCAGACATTGAAATGCCTATTAAGATTTGTATTGACGGAGCAGCATTTCGTAAAAAAAAATAATTCATTTCTTAATAAAATTGTGTTTGTAATCTATTAAAGTAAACAGATATTTTCAACTTAGTAATTACATGTGTTTATTCTTTCACCTATTATTTAGTGTATTTATAACAGATTAAGATTAAACTAAAATGCAATTATAAAGCTACTGAACAAATTGATTTTAGTTGTTCCACTAAAGTAATCCAGTGATGTTGTCAAAGCTCTATACTTATTGTTCAACCTAACTTATTTGGCTATATTTTTTTAAATATATTTGGCAATATATTTTAAACCTGAGTTTAGCGTTTGAGGTAAATTTTACCTGGCACAAATTTATAAAAGCCAATTTTTATTATTAAAATATATGCATTTTTGATAAGTATAAATAATTATACTCTTCACAATGTCTGGTCTTATGAACATTTTCTTCTCTATTATGATGAGTTGGATTACTACTTATTTATTATAGGCTTCTTACAGATTCATTGGTTTGTTAAAATATAAAATTTAACAATATACTTAATCCAATTAAAATTATCTGGTATTTTAATTGGAACATATTTAATATTAATTTCTGATTAAAATAATATTAATTTAATGTAAAAATATTGAATTGTGTCATTATATTAATATTTATTTATTATAATAACAATATATTTATAATATAATTATTATATTATAAACTCTGCCAAATAATAATACTATAATAGTACAAAAACATTATTTTATTATGTTTGTAATCAACTATAAATAATATTACTCATTCTAATTATATGTTTATAATAATATTATAATTACAACATTTTGCTACCTGGGAACGGAGTCTACCGTTACTACACTTGGGAAAGACTGTGAGTACCTACATGTAGTGGAAGTGCGGGAACCCGAACGTGAGTCGTTAAAAATTGAAGATTTCGCGTATGTTAACTCAGAGGTACCTGAAGAAGACCGCTCCGAGTTGATGAGTTTAGTTAACGAGTATAGAGATTGCTTTGCTAAGAATCTGAGTGAATTAGCTTGTACGATGACGATGACAGTAGACATCAACGAGATACCGGGGAGCAGCCCTGTAATATGCCGGCCTTATAAGACGTTGCTGCCGATCGAGTAGATAGCTCGGATTGTCAATGAGTGGAAAGATCATGGTATAGTTGAAGAAACCCGATCTCCTTATGCCAGTCCAGTCCTTCTAGTTAAACAAGGAGAAGGGAAAAATCGTTTGTGCATCGACTATCGAAGGTTAAACAAACAGACGCTCAGACAACATTTTCGTTGCCGAGTATGTTGGAAGAGTTGGAGTCACTGGCAGGTAGTACGCTGTTTTCTCAGCTTGACCTAGCGAGTGGATACCTACAAATACCACTGACGCCGGAAGCCGCTAAGAAAACTGCTTTCATTACTGAAGAAACGACAGGCCAATTTGTTAGGATGCCATTTGGTCTGGCGGGAGCAGTGGAGGAGTTCACGAGATTTATTCAAGGTGTTTTAGGGCCTCTGCGAGGAAAAATTGTAAGGAATTACCTCGATGATATGGTGATTGATGGACGAGATTTGAACGATATGCTGATTAAACTGAAGTTGGTGTTCGAACAACTTCGCTCAGCAAACCTAACTTTAAAGCTAGGAAAATGTTCATTTGGGTCGAAACATATAGAGTTCTTAGGCTTCATTGTTGGGAACGGTGAGATTAGACCTGGACGAGGAAAAACGCTGGCGATAGCTGAGTACCCCATTCCGACAGACGCTCATTCGGTACGACGCTTTCTGGGACTTGCAGGGTTTTTCCGTCGCTTCGTCAAAGATTAAATGTAAAAATAAAATAAATAATAATTAAATCAACTCTAGTTTTCTCTTTTTTTTTTTGCTAGTTCATCTAAAACTTCTTCTGCTGTAATAGAAATATTTCTATAAACTGCCATGAGTGTTAGGCCATTTAACCGTTCCTGTAATAAATACACTTTTAATTTATCAATAAAACATATTTAATTTATTACACATTATATTTTACTTCTTTCATTGTATTTCTTGTGTAAGTCTTCAATCGTTTTAAACAAGAAATCATCCTTTCAGGAGTAGCGGTTGAAACCGGTAAAGTACACAATATACTCAATAAATTAAAGATATTAGGATATATTAAGTCATTACATTCTTTAATTGCATCTAACCCTGATTTAGGTTTGTTTTCAGTTCTTTCTAGTTTAATTTTCCACATTTTCAACTCAGCTCTCACAGTATTTAAGTCAGATTCTGGAAGATAAAATTTGACAAGTTCATCAAATTCATCTGGTACATCACCAGATTTATAATCAAATAAACATTGAAACCCTATAACATACAATTAGGTATATCGTATTATTCTTTTTTTTTTGTATTAGATTTTAGTATAACTATTAAAGCTCAGTCTTATTATTCTTATTTGTTGATATTTAACTAACCACAAAAAATATTTCTATGATCTAAGAACCTGTCGTTCAATTGGGTTAAAAAACGATCAATAAATGGAATGCTTATGGTAACTCGATAATAGGCCTCAGGATCTAAAGGACCATTTTTATTTGTGAATGGGTTATCTCTATGTTTTTGCCTCTTATTCAAACGATCAACAGAATTGGTTATATCCAAAAAATCTGCCATACTCTAATAAAATGTAAAACAAAAAAATGTATTGACTAAATGAAAGAAAGATAATATAGAGGGTTAAAATTTAATTTCATAAGATAATTACTTTGGCATCTTCAAACATCTTACAAAATTCAACTTCTATATTTTCTCTTAGATTTGCTAAAGCTTTCACATTGTCACTAGCTAACTCGACCGCTTCTCTTAAATCTATTTTTATTTGTTGAAGTTGTTTGCATAGTGGCAAACCATAAGAAAATAGAACCTAAAACAAAAATAACTGATAAATATAGACAACAAATTATGTGAATGGTATAAAATAATAATAATTATAAAATTCATAAAATTACTTGTTAACTGTTAGATAAAATACAAATAAATAATTACTTTTATGACTTGCAGAGATATTAAAATTTTGAATCCATTGACTTCAAGAAAATATTAGCATCTACTGAAAATAAATCATTCCATTCTAATATTTTTTCAAGTGAAACAACTACATATGGAAATAATTCAACAAAATCATTAATTGCATCATATCGCTGGATCCACCTTGTTGCACATAGGCGCTTCAATGTCTTAACTTTTTGATCCAAGTCACTTTCACTTATTGCTTCTAAAATCACTTGATGGCGCTTTGAAGAATTAAAAAAACAATACTTTTTTTCAATAGTTCCAAAGCAATTTCGTACAGGTTTAATATTGCAAGCGGATGACACAGCTAAATTCAACGTATGTGCGACACAATGCACATATAAAGCTTTTGGGTACTCATTTCTTATTATTGTTTGTACGCCTTTTATGTGCCCTGACATATTTGATGCGCCATCATACCCTTGTCCACATATATTGTCACAGTTAATACCACATGAATTCAAGCCTTAAACAATTAAACAAAGTAAATAGACAATTTAATAAATAACTGATATGCAAGCATTATGATTTGTAAAATCATAAGTCTATTTTTATGGAACATATTAATTACCATTTAAAATTGCTGAAGCCAAGCTTTCATCTGTTAAACTTGTAACTTCTGTAAATTTTAAAAAACTTTCATGAGCATTCTTTTCTTTCACACTACCAACAAGATACCTAACATAAATAGTAAGTTGTTCTACAACAGAAATATCTGTTGTCTCATCTGCTAGAACACTAAAATAACGTGACTCATTAACTTCTTTAACAACTTTTTTCAAAATGATATCACCACAAGTGCTTATAATTTCATTTTGAATAGATGGGCTAATATACTTATTTCGATGGTCTATGTCTTTTGCTTTAAATTTTAGTATAGCTCGAAAGTTCCCTTCATTCATCTCAGGCTCACCTAGAAAAAATAATAGCCCTGTAAGTACAGGTTTGAGGTTTTGGCTTTTATAAAAAAAAAATAAATACAAAATAAACTGTATCCAAAATATATAATAGATAAAACATATCTGACTTAATAGTATTATATTACTTAATGTAGTTTAAAAAAAAAAACATACCATCAAATGAAAAAGCACCAAAGTCCCTATGACCCCTTAAAGCAATCTCTTGACGACCACATACCAAAATACAATCAATTATATAAATTAAATTCCTTCGGTTTTCTTTATTTTTTTTTTTTTTGCTCTGGAATTATAAAAAATTAATTATAATTTATAATCATTATGCATTAATATCTTAACAATAAACATAAACAAAGTCAGTGTATAATTTTTAGTAATAAAAAAATAATATAACTTTATAATAAAAATACAATATTAATAATATTTACAGATTTACCTATCTACTCGTATGTTTAATTTGTTTATAATCTCAGGTTCCTTTGAAGATGCAGTATTCAAAAAATAATCAGCTTTTTCTAAAGCTAGTTTATGGTATTCATGTTTAGCATGATTATTTAAAGTCTAATAAAATTAATAAAAAATACATTTTAAATATTTATACTATTAAAAATTCAAAATGTGTAAACAAAACTTTATAGACATACTTCTAATGCTTTTTTAAAGCAATCCATTGGTTTAATCACGAGCGTATGTAATTTTTGACATCCAATTCCACCAGTTCTTGAAAAAATCAAACATACTTTACAAAATCCTCCTTGTCTGGTCTCAGAATATGCTAACCACTTGAACATTTTCAACCAATGGTGTTGAAATTTGAGATTCCTACCCTTATTTTTCTCTGTTATAGGAAATATATACGTTTCTGGTGGAACCCACAAATCTGTCAGAATCTATAAATAAATGTACTTTTTAATTTTGTCGATTTAAAAAAATTGATTCATTTTAATATTATATAATATTATAGTACAATGTTATTTGTATTTAATTAAGTAACTTACTAGGTTTTTGTCAGTATCACTTAAATCACAATTAACAAACAAACCAATATCATCTTTCCTTGCAATAGAACATGTAATCTTAAAAAAAAAAAATTATTCAAAAAATCATAGTATTAAACTATTAACAAAGTATTGTTTTAGAAACCCATAAAGTAGAAAATAAAAGACTTAGATAACTCTGATATTTAAATATGCTATTTTTACTCACCAAATCAACTGTTTCTGTATCTTTTGGTTGACTTGGTACAGGTTGTGGTTCATCTGGACATGAATCAACAACTGACATCCTACTTTTATTGAAATATGAAAGTAGACTATTATTTTTTCTTTTATTATTCATATTTCAATATTTGATTAATTGTAATATAAAATAATATATATTAGTAATAATTAATATTTTAAGTTATAACAGTGTTTTCTACTTTTATACTTTTGTTGCAGTTGCACAGACGTCTGACGGCAGTACGGTACTGCCGATTTTGTAAATACGGGTACAATATTATGAACTACGTTTCATCATAATTGATAGGCGCAATAAATTATCAATAATCCCGTAAGTGTTTCTTTTTTTAGATTTCAGATAAATAAGATGTATATACGCGTGTTGTAGAGATGGGACTTATCGTTCATTAAGGTGAACTAGTTCGGTCGTTCATCGTTCATTAAATTGAACTAGTTCACTGAACTAGTTCATCGTTCATTTGTTTGACGATTCATTCGTATGAATACGTACTCCGTATCAACGAATCGTTCATAAACGATTAAGGTACTATAATATAGTTCACGTTTTTAAGAACGAGTCGTTCATCGTTCACATATCGTTCACTCGTTCACCTTAATCGTTCACTCGTTCACATATCGTTCACTCGTTCACCTTAATCGTTCACTCGTTCACATATCGTTCACTCGTTCACATATCGTTCACTCGTTCACATATCGTTCACTCGTTCACATATCGTTCACTCGTTCACATATCGTTCACTCGTTCACATATCGTTCACTCGTTCACATATCGTTCACTCGTTCACCTTAATCGTTCACTCGTTCACATATCGTTCATTCGTTCACCTTAATCGTTCACTCGTTCACCTTAATCGTTCATGAACGATTCGTTGATACGGAGTGACAATTGAACTAGTCGTTCATGAACGAGCTAGTACCTTAATAACTATATAGTTCAATCAATTGTTACTCCGTAGTCCGTATCAACGAATCGTTCATGAACGATTAAGGTGAACGATATGTGAACGAGTGAACAATATACGAACTATGGGCCTGGGACAGTCTTCCCGATTTTGATAAGAGTGAACATACCCTAAAAAAAAAAAAAAATGTTTTTTCTTGAGATCAGTTACGCCAACCTTAGAATCCTAAAGTTCTTTCCACCTAGCCACTACTGCCCATCTTACAATACAAAAATCTGAAATTGAAATTGCTAAAAACCTAACTAACGCTTATCAATAATAACTATTGTTGATTATCAATACTAACTACAAATATTACGTAAATTGTTTAAACTTTAGTTGAAAATTTTTGTTTTGCCCTTATGCGATCGTCATTTCACGTGTAATGACCACCATCAATTAAATTGTTTGATTTTGATACTTTTGACATGCCTATAGTTAATATTAATTTAATTTTGCACTCGTACAATTCATTTAAAAATTGTACCACGTATACAGTGGCGGATTTAACGGTCGTATAATCGGCAAATTCCAACGAGGCCCCTCCTTAATTGTATACTGAGGCCCTTGGCCCATCTAAATTATAATTTAAATTTTTTTTTTCTTTAATTTTGACAAAAAAAATTGTATATTGTAAACTGGAATATAATTTACATATTTTTTATTAAGAAAATTATTTAAATATATAAGGATACTTCAAAAGTAGAAAATCTTATAAACTGTAATTAAATAAAGTAAATTTTAATTTAACAAAGTAAAAACTGGTAAGTGAGATGATGGTGGTACAAGTTCGTCCTTATTGTTCTTTCGGTCCTCGGACAATGTAATGGTGATGACTGATGAGTGTATTAAGTTCATAGGCGTGCGCACAGGGGCAGCAAGGTGTGCTCTTGCTGCCCCTGGACGGTTTGAATATATTTGTAAGGGCCGACTGGTCCAAGCTGGGCCGCTACACCGGTAAGGCGGTAATGCTCAATACAAAATTAGTTGGTTATCCAAAAAGTGTATTGCTACCATTTTCTGTGTTAAAATTTTAAATAGGTTATGGGTTACAAAAAAACACATCGAAAACAGACTTCACATGGCTGTAGGTGAGTTGCGACCCGACATGTCATTAATGTGTTGGACACCGGTGAATTGCGGCCCGGGTAATTTATTTATTTTGTGCCGGCAATATTGGTAGTATCTTATCTAAAATAGGTATCTTAACGTCGATAGCTCAAACGAAAAATAGTAGTAAAATAATAAAAATACAGTGTTAGTCTGTTTACCACTCAGTACCTATATCTAGGTTAAATTTTTCTTTTAAGATTAAAAATGTTAACTTGATACTCATGTATGGGCCGGTAAAAATATTCGCTGCCCCCGACTTGAAACTCTGCGCACGCCTATGATTAAGTTTTAAAAAATGAAGCCTCGTCTCTTTATAGTATAAACTATAAAACGATTCTGAGCAAAGCTTCAGTATAATAACTATTATTTATACAAACTGTTCAGTATTTACGTAATTTTTGGTGAGTTTTTTTGTAATTAAACCCTTATGAAATATTGAATTCTTAACTCGGTAGAAAATTTCTGTTACCAAAAGATTCAAAACTTGTTTTATATCTATGCTTCAAGTTTCAAAGTGATCGGATTCAGAAAATAAGTTTTATACACATTTGAAGTCGAAAATCTCATCTTCTCTCGAACAAAAAAAATACAGCTCAGGTGTCTTCCTTGACGTCGCACAGGCGTTCGACAAAGTATGGCACAACGGTCTACTCCATAAACTAAAAACAAACTTTCCAACCCCATATTATTTAATACTCAAATCCTATCTCACTCATCGTTCTTTCCAAGTAAATCTAAACAACTCAATTTCAAACCAATATATAATTAACGCTGGTGTACCCCAAGGTAGTGACCTTTCTCCTCTCTTATATCTAATTTACACTGCAGATATACCTACATCCTCTTTCACCATCCTCAATACTTTTGCTGACGACACTTGTATCCTAGCCACCGATTCCGATCCCACAATAACAAGCTTCAAACTCCAACATCACCTCAACTTACTCGAAAATTGGTTCACACTATGGAAAATAAAAATTAACACAAACAAATCTAGCCACATTACTTTCTCCCTTCGCCCAAACAATTGTCCACCAGTCAAACTTTGTAACCAATTATTACCTCAAACCAACCAAGTTAAATACTTAGGACTCATTTTCGACAAAAGATTAACTTGGAAAGACCACATATTCGACAAAAGAAAGAAACTAAACTCCAGATTACATCTACTACGTCCTCTCTTACGATCGAATTTAAACCTTAAACTCAAAATCCTTATTTACAAAATGTTGATCTTTCCTCTATGGTATTATGGTATTCAAATTTGGGGTAATGCCGCCCCAAGTAACATACAAAAAATACAATCATTCCAATCCATCTGCCTTCACACTATTACTAAATCCCCCTGGTATGTAAGTAACAAAACCCTCCACTCCGACCTGAGAATAAATTACGTAAACCAAGTCACTAAAACTGCTTACCAAAAACTTCACAAAAAATTTAGCTCCCATAGTAACCCAAACATTAGTTATCTTTCTTCCCAACATATGCCTGACAACCCCCCTCGAAGATTAAAACGAAAATGGGTTAGAGACCTCCTCCATTAATCAATAAAATACCCAAGTAGGTAGCTCCATTGGGAGCCCTCCTACATCGTCCATTTTCATGTTATGTAATCCTTTTCATCATTATTACTTGTTGTGCTTAATTGTATAGTTGTATATTTCTTATTCAATAAAAAAAAATAAATACTGTTATATTATGTATGATAATTTCTCATTAAAGTATTTCATATTTTATAAAAATATTAAATGTATTGTTTACAAATATTTAATGGACCCTTTTTTACTAACTACTATGCGACATAATGCCCTGGTCGCAACATCTGCTCAGGGCCGCATTTAAGATTTAGCCGCCCCGTGCAATCAAATTCTGCCGCCCCCCCCCCCGTTTCAGTTTACATAAATATTAAATATTAATAATTTTTGTTAAACAAATAACACATTACATTTAGCTCACAGTTGCGGATAAATAAATTAAGAATCAAGAATTTACCAATTGAAAAAGAAAACCTATAATATATTTTTATTTTATTTTTCTAATCAGTATTTGTAGCATATAGTAATTAGTAAAGTAAGGATAACATTACATAAATACGTTTAAATGGTGAAGTTCTGCGGACAATTTCTTATTAGAATTTTTTTCTGCATTTTAATGAAGCAAATTCTTCGATTACACCATTGTAATCAATTTTTGATGTTAAATCCGCTTCTATAGTCATCATTGCTAAACTGTTCAGTCTATTTTCTTTAGAACATGATCTAAGATACGATTTTACTCTCTTCAGAGCTGAGAACGATCTTTCTGTTGAACAGTTACTAATAGGTGTGCATAGCAACATTCTCAAAGAAATATCAATATAAGGATAAATATTTACAATATTTTTTTGCCTTATAAATGCACACATATCTTGTATGGTATTTGGAGCATCACTGCCAATACTTTTTAAATGACCTCTAAAATGTAGGCATTCATTTATAAAAGACGGTTCCAAATCATTGAGATATTCTTTTTGTAGTCTAGCAGCGTACATATAAACATCAGAAACTGACAAAGTAGTCAATTTAAAAAAGAATTGATAGTTTTCAAGAAGACGGTCATACGATTCTTTCCTTTTTTCTAGTTCATTAATTATTTTATCCAACATTACAAAATAGGTATCATTTTTGAATATTTCTGCCGAAGTTAGGTCCATATTTCCAGACAGCCTTTCATCAAAAAATTTTTTCCGCTTTTTTTGACGTTTTAAATTGTTTTTAAAGTCTTTAATACCTGTTTTTTCAATTGCCGAAGATTTAAAATGTTTGTAAGCTTCATCAGAGCGAAAATCTGTCACATAAACTATTAATGAATTATACGGCTCAACTACAATACCCAAATCAATATTCACAGATTGTAATTTTTTACTGACTACATTAAATCTTTGTAGAATATGACCCCAAAAGATTGATAAGAAACCTGTTTCTAGAGAACAAAGTCTTTTTTTTATTCCTCTAGCCTCACTTCGAGTAGTTGCCTTTTCTTTTTCATCAAGTTCTATGATGTTTAGTGCATTTATAATTGAAGACCAGTTTTCATTAAGCGATTTACAAGCATCGTCTCTTGCCGACCATCTTGTTTCTGAAAGAGACTTCACTGATGCATTAAGAATTTTCAAGCGATGTGTTGACACTGAAAAAAAATTGTATATATTCTGAAGCAAATCAAAGAAATAAACTGCCTCAGAACAACAGCTCACAGAATTCATTACAACCAAATTCAAAGAATGGGCAGCGCAAGGAACGAATTTAGCCAAAGGATTTAATTGTTTAATCCTTGCTTGAAGTCCAGAGTACAAGCCTGACATATTGCTCGCATTGTCATACGATTGACCTCTGAGATTTTGAATGTCCAAATTATACATTTTTAAAGTTCTAAACACAGCTTCGGCCATATCTTCCGCTTTATGACCTACCTGGTCTAAGAAGCAAAGAAACCGTTCAACTGGATTACCATATTCGTTGACATATCGAACACATAATGATAGTTGATCTATGTGGGATATGTCAGGTGTAGAATCGACACTAATGGAGAAATAATGTGAAACATTTATTTCTTGAATAATCGTTGATAACACTTTTTTAGACATTATAAGAATTATTTCTTCATATGTACTGGAAGATATATATGATGTAAATCCTTTTCCTGGATTTCCATACCGTTTGATATGTTCAGACATAAATGGGTCAAACTCAGCTAGTAACTCAATAGCCATCAGAAAATTACCGTTGTTTGTCAATCCAATTGTTGATGATTCTCCTCGAAATGCTAAACCTCTGGATGCTAACATTTTTACTGTAGCTACCACTCTCTTCAATACATTAACCCAATAAATACGCTCACTCTCAATCTGACATTCAAGTCCACTATCAATGTGATTAAGTATATTTCCACGTTGTTTCATTTTTATTATATTTGTTCGATGGACTGGTGAGTTTGAATGTCCTTTTATACACTCTTCTGCTTTATGCCATTGTGAAAAACCAGTAGTAGCAAATGAAGACTTACAGCCAAACAGAAGACACGGATAACAAAACAGAACACCTTTACTCTCTGAATATACTAAAAAGTCTCTTTGAATTTTCTCTCCATTTTTTAAAGTTCCTTGTATATAACTTTTATTAAAATATCTGAAAGATATTTTCTTTTTTCCTTTGAAAGTTCTAAAATAAGATCTCTTAGATTTTAATAGATTCGTACTATTCGTAGTTGATAAATCTTGTGAGAAACCATGAATACACAAATAATCTATGGTGTGTTCATCTAAAGACCATAGGGCAGGATCATGACTATAAGTAAGTAAACAATGATACATCATTAATAATTAATTACACTTTTAAACAATTGAGTGTTTACATGGAAAACAATTATTATCTTAAATACTTGCCTAGGAATACAGATATTTCTCTTAGAACTCTCTTGGAACTCTTCTTCAACCGTAAACTGATTAATATTTTCTATAAGTAAAAACATACTTTCATTACAAGAAAATTAGTTATTAAATTTACACTATTATAGACAAATTAATTAATATCCATTTCTCGATAAAATTTTGTCAAAAAATGTAAATGTAATTAGTACTTACTATCTATTTCAGTAACATTTGAATTAGGAACACTTTCTATGTTTTTGTTAAGCTCATTGATAATATTGCATTCTTTTACAAAGTCTGAATTATCAACTTGTTCACAGGAATATGAATTTGCTATTGAAAAATATAAATAATAATTTTGATTGCATTATTACTAGGGACCAAAATTAGATAAATGGATTTGCATATAGCATATTGCATATCCATACTGAGTATTAATTACACTATATTCTATAATGAAAATCAAATCACACTGATTTTATTAAATAAATTTAAATATTTTTTTTTCTATAATTTTTAATTTTGAAAGGTAAAATCATATTTATTTTACCAATTATATAAATATTTATTGTAATTATTTATTGTATGAAAAAATATTTAAAACTAGTTTATTGAATATATAATATGTACAGAACTGGAAGTGGTCAAAACTAATGAAAAATAATGAATAAGTGACTGAATGAAATCAATTTTAATAATATTTTTTCCTTGATAAACTTGTCAAAAAATGTAAATGTAATTAGTACTTACTATCTATTTCAGTAACATTTGAGTTTGTAACACTCTCTATGTTTTTGTCAAACTCATTGCTATTGTTGCATTCTTTTACAAATTCGGAATTGGTATCATTTTCTGTTTTTTCTGTTGAAAAAATATAAATCATTTTGACTGTGCAAATTTAATAATTTAATTTATTTATACCTTTACCAATATAGGCAAATGAGTGATTTATATTTGTCTAATGCATTACATAATATTTAATAACCTACTTTTATTTTTTGACAAGTTTGGATGAGATCTAAACATATCTTTAATACTTTTGCAACTCATAACTACAGCATTTTGACTTTCTTTTTTTAGTTTAGCAGCTTTGCGATAAGCGGCACCACTTTTTCTTTTACGTACATCCATAATGCAACAGCTTTACCAATACCAGTAACTAAACATTATTTACATAGCATAGAAAATATTCAAGCAAGCATTTGAAATTAATATTTAACTAGAAGCCAGATAATTATCATAATATCATGATATAGTAAATGTAATTATATCATGTAATTTTCATTTAAAATTAAGTAAGCAAGTAAAGGTTTTGTATTCAATTTCATTAAATTGAATTCCAAATGAAATAAATCTTAAATGCGGTCCTGTAGTATAGTAAAAACAATACATACCTTATGATATTGTAGGCTGTAGCTGTAAAAAGGTACTTAAACAGTAAACACGTTTAAAAATCCTTCAATTTATTGTAAATAATGTAAATCACTAATTACTTTTCAGTTTTCACTATTCGCTATTCAGTTATATTTAAAAATGATAACACACTGTTGGAGGGAACAATGTTCTCTTTTTGATATAGGTACTAACGGTATATTTTTAACCGAAGTTATGGTAAATGTTTATCTTTATCAATAAATACTAATCACTTAACATTCAAATAAAATTATTGGCTTGAATTTATTAAGAAGATAGTGGTTAGACTGGTTAGTATAATAGTCGTATAGGATGTCTGTGGACTGTGGATAGCAATCATTAATCGAGTTTAATGATAGATAAGATTATAAGAATACAATTTAATATGTTTAATCTGTATTCATCTATGCTAAATGATAATAGAATCTAAAGATGAAATAAAAAAACAAAAAAAAAAAAAATGAAAGAAAAACGATATAATATAAAACTTGTCAGTTAAAATTAAAATACTCCTAAGACAAATTACACATAGGCACTTTTTTCAGGAGCCCATGACCGCCCCCTTAAATCTGCCGCCCGGTGCAATCGCACCCATTGCACCCCCCTAAATGCGGCCCTGCATCTGCTCTCAACAATTAGAAATGCAAGTAGTATGCACCAAGCAATTCTAATATTCATTTCATCGGTTTTTTAAATCAAACTAAATTAATCCTTCTAATTATAAGTGAAACTTTTAGAATAACTCGATTATTAGAAAAGTAATGTTGAAAAAAATCGCAAAATATTGATACAGGAAAAAAAGTAATAGTACATTTTGCATTTAATACTATTAGTGAACTGTTCAAGATGCTGCATTCTAATGACTGTTTTTCAGATACTCTTGTTATAATTTGGTAATTCATACAGTTTGTGAATAAATTTAAATTTATAATATGTACCTACATTTTTTCAGTATTTTAATTCTTACTGGGTTTCGCTATGTCGTCTTATACTGTATGTTTTAAAAAAGTTGTTTCAAACAATGTGTTTTTAACATTTTTAAAACCTGTATTAAGCACATTTGTTTTAAACGCATTGTACTTTGTTAAAAACAATTCAAATAAATTTTAAAACAATAAAATAGAGAAATTGATTTAGAATTATTGTTTATTTTATTATATGGAGACATATTTTATTTTCATGATTTAAAATGAAAATTAATTTTAACTAATATGAAACAAAACAATAACTATTACCACAAAAGTTTTTTAATTAAGATTTAAAATAAAAACTCAGAAGTTGAAATTCCATAAATAGTACAACAAAATAATAATTTATTAAATATTTTAAGACAGAAAACACCTGAGGTAGTAATAGGTAAAGTTAATAAGTAAGGCAGAGGACTTCTATCATTGTAGCAATAATATTATCCACTTCTCAAGAAATAGTAAATCTAAAAGGGAATTAAAAGGTTCATGACAGATATATTTTGATTCCAATAACTATTGCACTATTGTCATTTCTATTTGACTATTTGTCATTTCAATAATGAAAATAACTCATGACTTACTTCAAGTCTACAATGTACTTTATCTCAACAAAATACATCTTGATTTCTTGTTTATAACACAAAAACATAAACTTATAGAAATAGTATTCCTCAATATAGTACTTACATATACTTATAAAATCAGATTTCATATGGTACCTAGTCTAAAATTTAGAAGAGAAAGCCTTATGATGAACACAAATACAAATGTTTTGGTAATAATACAATTGAAATTATATTTATTCCTATGGGACTAGTAAGTAAATAGATATGCAATTCAACTTTAAATTTGTATTATGACAATAGATAACAAAACATACAATGTACATATATTAAATATCAGAATTTAATTTATTTAGTAATAATATATAGAATTTTAATTACAAGGTGGGTTTAGTTTACATATACATAAATAAATTATAAATATACAAGGTAAAATAAAAAAATTAACGGTCCTATCCTTAGAATATTGTATTCATATGTAGATTAATTTTTTTTTTTATTGCGTGACAGCTTCAATCAAGCCAATCATGACCTATCTATGTATTCCTTCATTGTGCTTATTGGAAATATATTTTTTACAGATTGTACAAATTAAATAAATATGACAAAAAAAAAGAAAATTTCATGACAGAAAATAATTTTACTAAAAAATGAGAACCAATATCGAGTATAAAATAGGATTGTGGAAAACTATTTTTTTATTAATTTCATTAGAAATATGAATTCATAGGTGTTTTTTTTTTTTAGGAAAATCTACATATCTACAAAATACTTATAACAGAATAATTTGAAAATTGGAAGTGTTTTTGAAGTATTAAAAGAATTGGTCAAACTAATAGTAATTTATAGAATTCTGAGATGCTGTTTAATATTATTGTTAGTTATATTAGTGTTTATTACCTTTACTTTAAAAAATTATTGGGTTATTTAATTTTATTATTTTACCTAAGTTAGCATTCACAACATAAATCTTTACAACAAACAAAAAAATAAAACAAAAAAAGATTATAAAATAATAATTTAACGGCTGTCTTCAATGCTGACCATATTCTCCGATTTCTCTCTGAACGTATCCATCATTGAAGTGACCAACACTGCGCAAAAACCTCAAGACGTCTTGATGCTCATTAAGTCTTTGGACATTCTGGGCGATTTGAAAGGTGGCATTGACTCGTTCAGATCTTGAAGTAACATCTCTACCTATAAAATTTAATACGTAACATTATAATTTTAATTCATAAAAATAAGTTAAGTAAAAACTAACCGTGAGATGATATTTAGTAAGTTTTAAACCGTTCTAAAATAATAAATATACAGTTGGTCTTAAAAAAAACCTTTTAATAGAATTGTAGTAGAACACAAGTTGGTCGCTGGTAATTTTTAAGTCGCAAGTAAATCTCAAAGAAAGCAAATCGCAGGAAGGTCAATCTGTAAAAAAAAGTTTAAAAATTTAGTGATTAAATTTATTATGATAAAAATTAATTAAATTTATTATGATATGATAACATGTCTAATATAATTTTTAATGGTTACATGTTTATAATACATGAGTATTATTGATTTTAAAATAATAGGGTAACAATTTGTTTAGTTTATGGAAACTAAATTATTTTGGTTGTTTACTATGATTTTGAATAATAAACAACAATGGGTAAAAGTAAAATTCTCCTAACAGCAAAAAATAAAAAATTAATATTGCTAAACATTATGACTTTTAATCATTTGATTTTAAATAATATTTATTGAAAAATTGTTTGAAAAACAATAACACTGTTCCTTATGTGTTTTTATTTTTTCTCGCCTTCATTTAAAATCAGTTAATGATATGTAATTTTTTTGGTTTGAAATTTGTCATTTTAAAATTAACAACTCTTCAAATTTCAAATAAGTGAATGAAAATACAGTCACATTTTTTTAAAGATTGTATAGACTTCAACAAAACTTAAAACAACCTATTTTCACCATCAATGTCATATGTGTCATTATTCTTCATAAATGTATTTGCATGTCAATTAAGAATTCAGTGAAATAATTTTAAATGACTTTGAATCTTTCATTTTTGGTGGTTTATGTCATATAGTAATTTATTACATGTTGAATTTGTCTAAATGTATTTTGACAAGTAGATGGGTACTTCTTATAACATCATGCCAAGCTATTTAATCCAATAATAGGGTCCCTACATAAAATGCAATAGTATTAAAATATTAATTTATAATATATTTGCAAGAAAAATGTCTGTACAGTGTATATATTTAGATAAGCATGTTAAATTTTAGTTTTTTAGTTATTTCTATATCATTATGTTTATGTTCTGGTCAAATAATAATGTAATTGTTCTTCTGAAAAAAGTAATATTTATATTTTAATTGTATAGATTAATTAAACATATAAATATGTTAGTTATTATTAAAAAAATATTTATTTTACATTAGTATTAACATCACTCATATATAGACATTAGACTTTACTTAAAATGTTTGGAATTATTTAAATGTGTTAGAAATTAAAAAATGATAACATTTTGAATTGTAATACTAAGAAATTAAAATCTTTAAATTATCAACTTGCAATGTCATCATTTAGCAATTAATATTACATCAATCAATTTTAATCAAAATATATACTAGAGAATAAACAATTTATCAATAAAGTATGATACTAAAAAAAATTGAACACATAACTATTATTTATTCACTCTGAATTAATTGTGTAATAATAACGAATAGACTAATCACTGACCCAAACTAATATTAATAACACTTGGTTTCCTCCTAATTTGTTTCTATTCATATTTTTGGTATACTAGTTATTTCATATACAGAAATAATACTTATTTATTTAATAACTGTTAGAGTGAACTTAATATTATATACCTTAACTCAATGAAATAAAATAAAAATATAAGTCTGGGAGACACATTTTCAGATGAATTTTTAATTAAAAATTATTATTCTTTAAACATGTATAAAAAAAAGTAAAATAACAGGATTATTTTAATCCATTGCGAGTGTTTTTAATTTTTATTGTTATATTCATATTGAGTAACTCAAAATGAATGAAATATATTATAAAATTACTCCCTTTTTAATCATAATTAAATATTATAATTAGTAATTAATTGTAATAACTCAAACATTATAGTAAATACATATTTTAACTAAAATAATTATAATCACCCCAATTAATTTATCATAAGTATTAGATAAAGTTATTAATATTAATTTCAGATAATAGTAATAAATTCAAGAAGTATTTTACCATCAATTCATGTTAATCATTTTGCTCTCATTATAAGATTCAATCATTATTGTAGCTTTTATATAATTCAATGCAACCGTTTTCTTAATGCTTAGATCATCCCTAATATAAAAATAACTGTATTAAAGAAATAGATTAATATAGTTTTTAATTAAGTTAGCACTTCTATAACCTGTAAGAGACACTAACATTTTCATTCTGTACATGGCCATCATTAAGTCTTCTCGACAGCAAAAAATCTATCAACAATAAAGTAAAGTAAATATATAAAACTTTCTCACAATACCATCATGATTTTACGTTATCTTCTGCAAGGTCAATGTGCTTTCAGGTAGGTACATGTAATTTAAATTTTTCTATGAAATCATCTCCTAAAAAATAAAACTTGTATTTAAATATACTACCTACCAAGTATTAATGTAATATAGTCTTGCATATGTACATATCGATACATTTGTAATTAATTTTTGAAATCCATACATATTTTAGTTTAATAACATGACAATCTTTAACAAGAAAATACATTAATTAATTTTAAAGAATATAAACATAATAAATAAGCATAATATCGTAAGAATAATATAAAATAGAACACCTGGAAGTATAAACTACAAAAAGTAACCGTTAACAATTAAGTAAACGTGTCGTAAACTCGTGTAGTGAGTGATCAGTGAACTATAGAGTTATAAATTGTATATAAATGCTAACTACTCCGATTAAAATCTAACTAAACAGTGTTTTAGGATATAGAAAATAAATTTCTCTATAGAAGTTTATGGAAAACTCAGTTTGGCCTCATTTACATTTCGATACGGACTTTGGATTTTCGTTCATGTTCGAAGATTGGTACGTGATGGTTGGAATTACATTTTTTTTTTTTTAGGTTATGTTCGCTCTTATCAAATTCGGGAAGACTGACCCCATCCCTACGAACTATATTCGGAAACGCAAACAATCAGACGCTCTCTGGTTGAAAAAAACTCAACTACTACAAGTAGGATAGATAAAATTGTTAACATTGGTAAATACTATATAGTACTAAACTACTAAACTTACCTTTATAGTACCTAGTACTTGTGAGTTGTGGCTTGTACCTACATTACTTTGTAGTCATCTCGGTTCTCTTTTCTCGACATTGTTAAATGTTGATCTTAATTTGTTTCCTTTCAGTTTTATCGTCTGACGTCTAACATTTGGAAAATGAGTGAGTACATGTATCGGTAAAATATTATAATAAAAAGGATCATTTTTTGAGTGTATTTGTCATGTACCTATTATTTGTAATTTAAAACTATGTTTGATATTCAAATATATTTGATTTACCTACATACATTTAATATTATATGAATCATATTGAATCTAAGTATCCTCAAACAGGTGTTTTAGGCGAATGCCGACATAACAAGGCAAAGTCGAAGAGCCATGTATATTGTTCAGTTTATGGTTGTAAAAACTTTTACTCAACTGATAGTAGTATAAGTTTTCATTGGTTTCCTGAAGCTGATAAAAGTAAAGTTATGTGGACAAATAAGAATGGGTCAACAGAATTAATAGATAAAAGACGGGCTTGGGAAATACAACTTCGAATGGGGAAAGAAACCCTGAAAAAAAAAATTAGAATTTGTTCTAAACATTTCATAGATGAAGATTTTTTTCCAACACCTCCAGGTATAATATTTTTTTAACTTATTAATAATTTAGTATTACATATATAACTCTTATGAAATGTATACCTAATATACTGCTATATATGTATAATTTAATAGTGCTACATATTTTAAATAGGTGTAGAAACATTAAAACGTCAATTAAAAAAAAATGCCATTCCTTCACAAAATCTCCCCAAATCAACTGTGACTAGGCCATCTCCAAAGAAAAGAACAGCTCCTAAAAAAAGAAATTCTGATAAAAGTCTTACAGTACAAGGTACCCACATAAATTTATCTTTTTTTGTTAAAAATGCAGTGTTTAATTTTTTTTTTTTTTGTTGTTACACAAACAGTATTGGATCCTGTTCTTAATTTGGAAACAGAAAATCTGCCTGTTTTAGAACATGACACTATATTCCGTGAACCTGAACGGCAGAGAGAGTTTAAAGATGCAGCGGTGCAAGTAACAAGTGGTGATATATATAGGCCATTTTTTAGCATGATTGACACCCAACCAAAATTAATCACCATGACTGGTATTCCATCATTTATCCTCTTAAATAAAATATGTGAACTTTTTTCAACAAATTTTCCTGACAAAAGAACTCACAACCTTGATGTTAAAGGACGTATTGTATTAGTATTCACCAAACTAAAACAAGACCTATCATTTGCTGTACTAGCTATTCTTTTTAAAAATATAAGTGTTTCTTCTTGCAGACAAATTTACTTATCAACAATACCTTTACTAAGTTGTCTTCTAAAAAACTGTATTTACTGGCCAAGTAATGATGAAATTGAATCAAATTTACCAAACTGTTTTAAAGATTTTCCCAATGTTAGAGTAATATTAGACTGTACTGAAATCACAATTCAAAAACCTAAGTGCCTTTCGTGCCGTATTAAACTTTATAGCAATTATAAATCAAACTACACTTTAAAATTTATGTTAGGAGTATCTCCTGGAGGCCTCATTACCTTTATAAGTAAAGCCTATGGAGGAAGAGCTTCTGATAATGTTATATTTAATCAAAGTAATATTGTTCAATTAATGAATAAACATGATGCAGTAATGGTGGATAAAGGGTTTCAAATTGATGATACCTGCAATAAGTATAATTTGATCCTCATAAGACCTCCCTTTTTAAGGGGTAACAAACAATTTTCTAAAGAAGAAGCTCTCCTTTCTCGTAATATTGCAAGTGCTCGTGTGCATATTGAACGCATAAATCAACGAATCAAAACCTTTAAAATTTTTCAAAATAAATTCCAGTGGGCTCATGCAAATTTAGCCAATGACATAATTACCATTATTAGTGCTATTTGTAATTTAAGTAAACCTATATTTGCTGAAGATAAATTTATTGTTTAGAATTTATTAACATTTTAATTCAAATTATGAATGTAATTACTATTTTTATTATATACTTTTTAAGAATATTAAAAAATTGTGAACAACTATAAGTAATTATTTTTAATACTGTATAAATTATTTTCTTTACCTAATGTATATGTTGGCCTATAATAAAATATAAAAGAACACATAATGACTTAAATTTTTTTTTTTTTTTTATTATACAAATCTCATGTATCATTTTTTCATAATAAATAGTTTTTAAATTTAACAACAAACTCTTACAAAAACCTAAATCTATAGGAACATTAATGGTCACAATTTTGTCTTCAAAGGAACTATAAATAATGAAATCACAATCATTGACATTTGTCATAGCCATACCTAGTTGTACTTGCCCATAATACATATGTTTTTTTTTTAATTGGTAACAGTTTTCTGAGTAAATTATATAATTAAGGTTTTCAATAAGCTCTTGGGAATTCATACTTTTCCCTTTAAAAGGACATTTAATTTCAATGAGTTTTATAGGAACACTAAATTCATTTATTATTAAGCCATCTGGTGAATAGCTTAACCATGGTTCATTTGGCCATGTAATACATCCACATTGATAAATGTGTATATTTTTTTCTATTTCATATAGAATTCTGGCTGTATTTTCATACTTAATTCCGTGCTGCACAAATTTATTTGAAATTTTAACTGGCCAAAAATACTTAGATGCTCTTAAATTCCATTCTTTGTCTGTTCTAGGTTTCATGTTATATGTGTATAACGAATAACACCTGCTACCAGTTATTCTGTATTGTCTAACATCATCCCAAAAATTTTTATCTGTTTTTGATCGTATTCTGATGTAGTCTGGTTCATATTGTGATAGCTTTGTCCAAGTTTTCTGACAACAATCACCCAAGTTAATAACTCCATAATTGTAAATAGTCTCAAGTACATAATGTGGTTTTAACAGATTCAATTTTTCTACTATATCATTTGTCTCTGATTCATTAATAATTAATGATCTTTTTAAATTTCGGCCTTTAATGTGAAATTGTAAAGCCGAATCACTAGCTGCTGATACAAGTTCTGAACTGTAAACAAAATGTGATTTAATTAAAATGAAAAATAATCATAATATACTTAATAGTGATCAAGTTCAAATTTTGTTTTGTATCACTCTTATGTTTATTAGGTAACTTATTATTGTGATATGAAAAGAGCATATTTATAAGAATTTGTAACTAAAATAAGAATACTACTAAGATGAAAAAATATACAGGAAGGTAGAACTTAATTAAGAATATATATTTTATATGAACTACCGTCTCAAAATTTAAAAGTGATGAAAGAAAATCAACTTACAGAATTAAAGATCCGTTTACTTCTAAGCTAGGAGTTTGATTGTTTCGGTTTATCTTAATGCAACAAAAATCTTCTAGAGGAACTGGTTTATATTGTTCTAATGATGGTTGCTTAAGCTTAGACCATTGACATGCAACATCAGTGCTCGAAAGGCAAGAAATATCCTCAATGTGAGTCCTAAAATATATAAAAGTACCTATTGAATTATAAATAAAATACATTATAAAATGTACTTTTGCTATCAATTATTAAAAATAAATGTACCTATTTAGGTATAAAAGCACAGCTACTACATGTTTGCAACATTCAGATGCACCAGCAGGGCAAGAGCAAGTAAAGTAGCCAATATCTAGTTTTTTTGTCAATACATTAACACCCTGGCATATTTTGAGTTGACCATTAACTTCATGTGGCATATCAGAAAACTGTGATGTTTTAAGCACTAAGCATTTTATAGCTATATATGCACTCTATGAATTACAACAGCAATAAAGCAATATAAAGCAGTTTTATAATTATTTTTTCAAGACTTACGTTTTCTGTAATAATCTTTCCACATAGTATTATTTGATTACTGTTTAGAACACATTCGCCTTCAACTAAATTCCTGGAGTTTATAGTACACTTCACAAACACGAATATGTCTTGTAGACTTAATATCATGTTGAAATATTATTTAAAAAAAGTATTAAATAATATGTAAGTTATAATAAATTATGGTAGGCATTAAGTTATAACCAATAACTAAAAATGTTTAATATAAATAGGTATTTAATATCAAGTACCTATTCACAGTGTATACAGAATATATTTATCATCCTACTTGCGCGGACATCTTTGATAAGCCATCAGCGCTCCCGGTGTTATTTATTTATCCCAATAGTTCACGTTTTTAAGAACGAGTCGTTCATCGTTCACTTCGTTCACATATCGTTCGTATGTTCATATCGTTCACTTTAATCGTTCATGAACGAACGATTCGTTGATAGTGCAATTCGGCTGTCTGTTTTTAAAACACAGTAAGCGCCACCGTTATCAATTTGCGTTTTTTTGTTGCGTTTTCTTAATTTTGATTTGCTCTATTTTATACATTCACCCTGGTTACTCTAAAGTGTTGCCAACCAGATTTACCATCAAGTAAGTACAATAATTTTCATCAATTATTCAATGAAACTGCGTTGAAACACAGTATGTAGCAATAATTTTGTTACTCATGACATACTGTGTTTTATGATTGTTTTATTTAATATATTTTTTATGAAATTATATTGAAACACAGTAAGTAGCATTTGCGCCATATTGCTTTTACATCAACGTAGTCGAAAGTCAGAAATGTTGTAAACTGTTTTATTTATAGATTGAAGTATACATATTTTATTCAAGTTCTTAACTTACAACGTATTTGAAAATAATGGAAGGTAATTTAAAATTATTTAAAAGTTCATAACTTAGGTATACAATATATTTTTATATTTACGTAATTTTATTTTGTATATTCATTTCAGAATTTTCCATTATGGCTGATCATAATTATGCACTTTTGAATGAAAGTATTTCTTCTAATGCTTATGACTCGGATAAAGACCCGGAATATGTTCCTAGTCATATTAACAATCCGTCTACTTCATCGAACTTCCTTGGAGGTACCTAATTATAAATATATTAAACACCTGTATCATACCTATATTATATATTTTTACTTTTTATATTTAAGAATCATCAAGTTCTGTAGTACCTAGAGATATCCCGAATCAAGATGATAATATTGAAGTACAATGTTCATCAATTCCAAGAAAACGAAAATTTACAAGCCAAGAGAAATTTGAAAATCAAAAATTAAAATTGGAAAATAAAACTTTAAAGCAAAAGAACCAACATCCTCTCATAAAAGTTACTTGTCTTGGTAAGTGTAAAAACCAATGTACTCTTCTCAGTGATGAACACCAAAACACTATTTGGTCTCACTTTTGGAAAATGAACTATACCCAAAGACGTAAGTATATTTCAAGGTGTATTAATATAATTCCAATTAAACGAAGAAGAGTAATCCAAGAAAATAATTATAGTTATAAAAAGAATGCTAGTAGGCTATATACTGTACTTCATCCCGAATTTAATGTTCATATCAAAGTATGCAAAAAAACATTACTTCAGATGCTTGGTTATACTAATGATTCAATTATAACTGAAACAGTAGAAGTTATGATTAAAGACCCATGTGGAAGTTTCGTAAAAGAAAATCGTGGAAAACCTAGAATTGATATCATAAATAGAGAACCAATCATAAAACATATTGAGTCTTATAATCCTTGCATTAGTCACTACAGGAGAAAAAATGCCCCTAACATCCGTTATTTACCACGTGAACTGACTGTCAAAAGTATGTATACTGACTTTGTGGAACAAAACCAAAATTATTGTGATTTGGAAACGTATCGGAGTATGCTTAAAAGACTTAACATTTCTCTTAATCAACCTAAGGCAGACGAATGTGAAGACTGTTTGAATTATCAACAAAATCCTTTAATTATTAATGAAGAATCTGATGTAGCTATTGCATATAGAAAACATAAAAACAAAGCTAACAAAGCAAATGAGGAATATAAAAAGGATTCTGAATTAAATGAAACGGAAACTATAAAATATTACTCAATGGATTTACAAAAAGTCATTCTTATACCATACATGCCTAGCATAAAATCAAGTTATTTTGTGAGTAGATTGGTAGTGTTCAATGAAACATTTGCTACCATTACCAAGTCAAGCTCATTTAATAGTTACTGTGTACTTTGGCATGAAGCTATTAATGGCCGTAAAGCTGAGAATCTTACTGATGCAATTATAAAAGTAATTGATATAGAACGTGATGCAAAGAAAATTGTGTTTTGGTCAGATAATTGCTGTGCTCAAAACAAGAATTGGATTCTTTTTTCAGCATTGGTGAATATTGTAAATGAAGATGGCGGGCCAGATGAAATAGTGATCAAATATTTAACCAAAGGACATACCCACATGTCAGCGGATGGTATACATGGCAATATTGAGTCAAAGATTAAAAAAAAGACAAATATTTTTGACTTCCAAGATCTTTGCAGTACAATTGAAGAATCCAGGAAAAAACTAAAAGTATTAAAATTGGATAATTTTTGTGAGTGGAAAAATAAAAAAAGGACAACAAAAAAAAAAGATGACCCTTTTTTTAATTTCTATCTGAGTAATATTGTACTGGCCCAATTTTCTAAAAAATCCTTTAATTTAGGATACAAATATGACTTTGATGATGATTTGAGTGAAATAAATTTTTTACAAAACAGTGCGATAAGGGGTATTGGAAAATGTCGACCATCAACTGAAAATTACCAACGAGGTATTCCTGTAAAGAAAAAAAAAGAAATTATAAAAAAACTTGTACCTTTGATGCCCGAAAACAGGAAGACATTTTGGGAAGAATTGCCAGTGTCAGAGAGTTCACTAGACTTGGTAAATAATGAGGATTATGAAATTGATACCTCATTATAAGAATAATGCAATGAAATTATTACTGTGATAATTTAAAAACTTTGAATTTTAATATTTTTAAATAATAATATGTTGTGTGATACAATATTTGGTGAGGTGAAAGATTGACCAATACCAATATAGTTTTTGTTTTGTATTTTATTTAATTTTTTTGATGTTTAATGATACTGTTATTTGATGAGATGTATTAAAGTTAAGTACTGATTCTTTGTGATATAATTTTATTGTTGGTGAGGTGAAAGATTGACTAATACCAATATAGTTTTTGTTTTGTATTTTATTTAATTTTTTTGATGTTTAATGATACTGTTATTTGATGAGATGTATTAAAGTTAAGTACTGATTCTTTGTGATATAATTTTATTGTTGGTGAGGTGAAAGATTGACCAATACCAATATAGTTTTTGTTTTGTATTTTATTTAATTTTTTTGATGTTTAATGATACTGTTATTTGATGAGATGTATTAAAGTTAAGTACTGATTCTTTGTGATATAATTTTATTGTTGGTGAGGTGAAAGATTGACTAATACCAATATAGTTTTTGTTTTGTATTTTATTTAATTTTTTTGATGTTTAATGATACTGTTATTTAATGAGATGTATTAAAGTTAAGTACTGATTTTTTGTGATACAATTGTTGGTTTATTATTTAAATTTGGTCCACTGTCAGTTCGTTGGTTCCTAAATGGTAAATTCGACTTGATTTCAAAAATGTAAACTTTACGAACTAATCAAATATCATTATTGTTATTTCTATGCTATGTAATAAATTACTTACCCCCAAGCACCTAAAGGAAAGACTAATGATTGAGTTCAATGGACGCAAAAAAATATGGGCAATACCGAAAGGTAATAAATAATAATAGTTTTCATATTGTGCTAACATAAAATATACAAAAAAAAATCAAAAATGATCATAGGCCCTAGGCACACAGTAAATTCACTAATACAGGCCTAACAATAATGTATAATAAGGGACCAAACTGTGTTTTATTGTTAGTTTCAGTATTAATTAATAATTGCTTTAAAAATATAAAACCCAGTAAGTGACCTTACTGTGTTTTCTGTTTGTCTTAGCACTAATAAATAATTGTTTTCAAAACATAAAACACATTTTTGAGTTAAATTAAAATCAAATTTGATTTTATCAAACCAATAGGTTTATAATAAATTTTGAACCTCTTTGGTACATACATTGACGGTGGTATCAAACCTTTGATAATTCCTGTAGCAAAATGCAGAGGTACTTCACTAACCTCCTTCTCTTGAACAATTTTGTGAAATACACTTACTGTGTTTCACAAATAGACAGCCGAATTGTCACTCCGTATCAACCGTATCAACGAATCGTTCATGAACGATTAAGGTGAACGATATGAACATACGAACGATATGTGAACGAGTGAACGATGAACGACTCGTTTTTAAAAACGCGAACTAGTTCATATCGTTCACTAAAGTGAATAGTTCAATTGAACTAGTTCGTTCATAAAATGTAGGTAGCTTATAACATAGACTAAATTGGCATTTTCAAAAAAAAATTATAATAATAATTAATTTAAATTTTTACATATTTTAATAGATATTGGTAATATTGTGGAGCAAGGTATAATGCATTTCCAACAATTTCCGAATGATCCATCAATAATATTAGATTCAAAAATGTCCACAGAGCAATTTGCTTATGTTGCTTCTTTACAACCTTGTTAACCAAAAGCATCAGAGTTGAAAGGAGGTAAATTTCCAACTAGAATGCAAGGCAAATGGTTGCGTTCTTTTCATGAGGATCATTATTATAAAAAAATCCCTACTGGTGAATTTGTTAAACGAAATTGGCTTTCATATTCTCCATCACAAGATAAAGTTTATTGTATTGTTTGCAAACAATTTGGTAAAGAAGATTCAAAAAATTACCAATTAGCGCGGTTTGGTTCTAATGATTGGAACCATATATCATTAAAACTTAAATCACATGAATCAAATAGTTCACATTTAGAGTCGGAAATTCGAAGAGCCATGTTCGTAAGTAATCAAAGAGTAGTAAGTACAATTTTTGAAACTTCAAACACAAATGTCGCTGAAAACAGAGAAGTCGCTAAAGTAATTTTTGAAACTCTTATTTACCTTGCACGTCAAAATATAGCATTTCGAGGTCACGATGAATCTTGGTCATCAAATAATCAAGGAAATTTTATTGAATTGATTAAATTGATATCAAAATATAATCCAATACTTTCGTCTCACTTATCAAAAATTCAAAATTCAAAAAAAAAAGAATCGATTAACATTTTTATCCAATATAAGCCAAAATAATATGCTCTGTGTTCTTGGTGAAATGGTTCGGGAAAATATTTTGTTGAAAATTAAAAAATCTAGAGTATTTTCATTTATCATAGATACTACAACAGATGTTTCTAATATTGAACAGCTTTCATTAGTAATTAGATTTATAAATGAAAATGAAGAAGTTGAAGAAAGATTAGTTGCTTTAGAAAATGTATCTGACGCAAGAGGTATTGGTATGTTTAATGTTTTGTGTAATATTTGTCAAAAATATGATATTGATTGGGAAAATTAACTATGTGCACAATCATATGATGGGGCATCTTCCATGCAAGGCCAATACTCTGGTGTTCATGCATACATTCAAGAAAAAAATCCTAGAGCGATATATGTCTGGTGTTTTTCTCATATTCTTAATCTTGTTGTGGTGGACACTTGTGATACGAGTAAGACTATGAGAAATTTTTTCGGAGATTTGCAATCATTGATAGCTTTTTTAAGAGCAAGGAAACGTACTGCGATTTTTTTAAAACATTAAAAAATATGTTATCCAGATGAAAGAGTTTGTAGAATGAAAAATTTTTCTTCTACACGTTGGACATCTCATGGCCGTGCTTTGACAGTTAATTATGAAAAGTATAAAGCACTTACAAATACATTAAAAGAGTTATCAAACTCAACCGAACGTGATACATCTTCAATGGCAACAAACTTAATGTCTACTATTTCTTCATTCAAGTTTATTACACATTTGTTATTAATGAGAAATATCTTTGAGTACACAACTCCGTTATCTATGTATTTACAATCGTTATCATTGGATTCCATTACTGCATTGACTATGGTTGATAATTGTGCTAAGATATTGTCAGAATTAAGAAATGAGCTACATTTAGATATCTTATTGGCTGAAGCCAAAAGATTTTCCCTGGAAAATGAACTGGAAGAAGTATGGTTTCCAGCAAAACGGGTTCAGAAACGGAAAAAAATGGCTGGAGAAAAAATAAATGATGAAATAGTATCAAATGCCAAGGATAATTTTAAAATAGAAGTTTATTTCACTGTTTTAGATAAAATATGTTCATCTATAACTAGTCGATTTGAAGGATCCCGAGAAATTTTATCTGATTTGTCCCTTCTTTCAGTCGATCGACTTATTGCTACAAATAAAGGATGTCCAATACCCAAAGATAATTTTGTGTATCTTGATAATTGGATACCAAATATACAAATAGATCAATTAAAATTAGAGTATGCTACGTTTGCTTACAATTTTCTTAAATTTAAATCCAATACAGTAATTGAAAAATTGCATGAAGATATAATAATAAGTGAATCAGATGGGAGTACAAGTGCTGATTCAGATGGAGACAATAATGAAGGAACTAAAACTAAAATGACAGTTTTAAATGTATTAAAATTATTAAATACATTTAACTTAATATCCGCATTTCCTAATATGTACATGGCATATACATTTTTATGTACCATACCAGCTACATCAGTAAGTAGTGAAAGGACTTTCTCTAAATTAAAACTAATCAAGACTAGAATTCGTTCTACAATGGTACAGAAACGCCTTGACAGTTTGATGATCTTATCATGTGAAAACGATATAATTATTAACATTGAAGAAGCAATCAAGAAATATGCCAATACCTCTAAATTATTACAAGAAGCATTATTATATAAGTAACAACTTGATATCTGTTAAATGTATAAATTATTATTTATTTATTAAGAAATATCATTATACACTTATATATTACCTATAATAGTTACCAGTTGTAAAAAAATAAAGATTTATTAAGCTAATAGTTTATTTTAATTGATGTGAAATTAAGGATGCATGTAGCTGTAAGCTGTAGCATTACTATGCAACTTATTATTATTATTATTAAGTATATTAAATTTATTTACATATACCAATTACATCAGTAACATTGATAAAATACTATATTAAACTATATTTTTAAAAGATTTTAAAATTAATTTAGTTTAAAAGAGAAGACAATTATCTAAATTAGTTGTTCAATATATTTTTATAGTGACAATGCGAGCGAAGCGAGCGGTTTTTGTATGTAAGGGTATTTAAAAAACAGGTGGGTGGGTGATTTTTAAGAATCTTCGCTCCTTGCATAAAAGTAGTTCAACACGCCACTGGTGAAGCCACTTGGGTTGCCGGCGACCTAAACCATATTGTTATCTTTGTCTGTTATCTGTTGTCTATTGACTTAGTCAGTTGTGTCAGTTGTTGTTGTAGTCAGTTGTGCTCGTGACGCGACGGCCTGCGCATGTTGGCGAGGTGTACGGTCGTTGTTTGTTGTCGTTGTCGAAGTTTATAATAAAGATAATGTAAAATTGTAAAAGTGGTTTGTTTTATTTAAAAGTGTTGGTAGTTAACATAAAGTCAGAAGTGGGTTTTCACCGGAAGAACGTGGTGGTGATACTTATAGTTTAATAAGTTTAAGTAGTGGTTTAGAAGTTTTCGGGATTCGCTTGTTCGAACGCAAACGTTTAACCTCAAAGTTTGTGGTGGTTGTGGCCACGCTGTTGTTAGATTCGGTTACCAAATTCCATTGACCTGATTGCGGTATCAGTGATACGAACGCGTTACCGTGAATATTGATACGCGGTGTTGTGTTTTTTTTATTTTATTTTATCATACACTTAGATAAAATTTACGTTACTCGGTTGTCGTATTAATCGTCGACATCGCGATGGATGACACGAATAAAAGTGATGTTTCTTCTTCGCCGTCGATGAAAGAATTAATAGAAATGATTGTACGTTTGAACGCCAAAGTCGAATCGTTGAGCACCGTAAACGCGCACAATAATGATAAGTCGGCCGAGACTATGGACACATCGCTCGGTTCGCGATCGGAAGTAGGGGAGACCAGGGCAAAGTGGATAAGTTAACTTAATATGTCAAAAAATGGTATACAAAAACATTTGTTTTAAATTGTTTTATAACATATCCATAAATTAACTTCCCAAATTTACTTTTTTATTATTCCAAAAAATATAAAAAATACTTAACTAATGTAAAAATAAAAAAATTTAAACTTGGAATTTTATTCAATTTGCCCGTATACTAGGGCAAAGTGAAAAAGTATAAAGGGTAAAGTGGTAAACAATGAGATAGAATGAAATTTACATTAAACCATTTAATAAAAATATAATATTAATTCAAATAAATCAACTTTCATAAGAGATCAAAATGTTTGATTAAAATATTTAATTCTTCATAAAAATAAAGTATAAAATTATGCTTCATTACAAAATAAAAACAACATAACAAGTTACCTTTCTATATAAAAAAAAAAATAATAATAAAATAGTCAATAGGTATAAACTTAACTTTCTTAGTAACTTAAAACACATAGAGCATAACTTAACATAAATATAATAAAATATAAATAAGGCATGAAATTATCTTCATGAAACGAAAAATAAAACATTTAACTATTCAATATGAAAAAAAATTTTTTTTAAATATTTATAGGTATAATTATGCATTTGTCTATTCACTATCATTGGTATCTTCACAAAAGTCACATAAAAAATGTCCTTTCCCTAAGTAAGCTGTACAGTCTTCATGATACCACTTTTCACAGATATAACATTGTATCCAATTTTCTAGAGGTTTTCCTCCAGGTCCACATACAAATTTTTCTACACATATGGGACAAAATAAATGAGTGGTGTCTTCTGACTCTTTTTTTTGCTTTTTTTGAGTTGATTCAAAATTTAATGATTTTCTTACTGATTTTCTTGTTTGGCTTTTAGAGAGAGTATTTGAAATTTTACTTTCAGCTTTCTTCATTTTTTCAAACTGAATATTTTTTATTGGAGTTCCAGTTAACACTTCTGCTTTTTGGGTTTTTCTTTTTCTAGTAGACATTTTCATTACATCGTTTTTTGGTATAGGTCTAATATCTGTAGGTGACACTTTGACACACATTTTAGTTGATTGTTGTGAAGTTGATGGAGTTGTAGCAACATTAGTTTCCAAATTACATGTTTCTGATGTATGGACTAAATTTGAATCCAATTTATTTGCTTTTGTTATAGAGATTCCATTAATTTCTACTTCATTTGTTTCGAATGTCGGGGTAATAACTGCATTTTCAATTATTGGTCTATCAGTCACTGATGCTGGTGCAAATTCTTCATCTCCAAAAATTTTAGGATTAAAAGGCCATATACCAGTGGATTTAAATCCACTGACTGCATTATGAGGTGTTGCTCCTTTAAAGTATGCACGACTGAAAATTTTAGCTACATCATACTGATTTATAATTCGGCCAGCGAAATTTTTTTGGAAAATATTAATTTCTTGTTCATAAAACCGTTTAATTGGACCAAACACAGAAACATCCAATGGTTGCATTTTGTGGGTCGTATGTGGAGCAAATGAAACAAATATAATATGATTATCAGTAGCATACTTTAATGCTGGATAATATTTGTGTGATTCATGGTTATCCAATAATAAAACTATTTTTTTATCTGATGTAGGACGAACAACTTCAACAAAAAATTTAAGCCACATTAAAAAAATGTCACCATTAGTCCACCCACTTGACGAACAATAACCTTTAGAACCAGGATGAGCACTATCTAGTAATCTTTCTTGCATTCTTTCTCTAGCAAATATAAAAAATGGAGGTATAAATGAACCAGCTGCATTACAACAACAAATTACAGTTGTTAACTTTCCTCTCTCAGTGCTAGAAATTATACCAACTTGTTTTTTTCCTGAGACAGAAAATATTTTAGGAGGCTTATTGGTTGTAGTTGATATACCTGTCTCGTCCATGTTATACACTCTTGTGGCATCAATCTCGTATTTTTGATATTGTTCATCTAAGAGTTTAAAAAAACGGTCAACTTGCGGGCGATTGAAACCTCTAGCCCGTGCAACAGACGTAGGTTCTGGTGTTCTAAGCACAATACATGGATTTCTTTTTAAAAAACATGCTAACCAATCATTTCCAGCTGAGTTTTGTCTATCCCAACTATGAGGATATTTTATATGATTTAATTTGGCAAAAGAATACACAAGATTTTTGAAATCAAACCTAGTTAGCCCATAAAATACCGCGTCCATTTCTTTTAAATAATCCACTAGTACTTTTTCCTCAGCAATTGAAAATACTGATCTAAATCGTCCTAGCTGTTTGTCTTTACGGCCCGACTTAAGTCTTCTGTATAATGTCGAAAACGGAATATTATAGAGAGAAGCGGCAGTAGCTATTTTTGTACCATTGCTGCATTCGAACATCGCCATATTTAAATCATTTTCTGACCAACTTGCCTGATTTGTTTTTCTGACATAATTAGAAACCATCTAAATAATAAAAAATATAAAAGTCGGTACCCAAATATTTGAAATATTTATACGAATATCCGGGCAAAGTGGATATTTTCACTTTGCCCTATTCACTTTGCCCGGATTGATTTTTTCTTAAATAAACATAATTTTTTCTTTGTTATAAGTGATTTAAGAAATCATGTTTAATAATTATAAAATGTTAGTATGATTATTAACACAATGAAATAGATTTAAAACAGTTTATTCCTAAACATTACTAAAAAAAGCTTAAATTCTTACCTTGTTTTTTTTTAATAATTCGTACTATTTTCGGAAAAGTCGTTCAGTCGGACAAACAAACAAATGAGTGATACCAAATCTTAATTCCCGTTTTGACAGATTACAGTGCTACCAACTCATATGCTCAATAATATTTAATCTCCTTCATTCAAAAAGTTATTTACATTATTCACTTTTCCCAGCTATCTGCTTTACCCGGGTCTCCCCTAACCGAATTTCGGGTAGTACCAGACTTGAACAAGACAGTAGAGATGTTCTGGGAACATGAGTCGTCACACCAGGCTGAAGATTGGCTTGGCGATGTGAATGGAGTTGCGTCAATGAACGGTTGGCCGTTGAGTTACAGATTACAATGGTGGTTCTGAGCCAAGTCTTGACTCTTCTCATTGTACTAAAAGATCGCTCGCATGTAGATGAACTAACTGGGATTGTGAATGTTTATATAGATTTGGATACACTGATTGGTTTACAGTACTAATAATGTCATGTAATTCAAATGTTTCTTTATTTTGTAGTAAGCTATTTTTTGCTACTGTCATCTCTGCTTCCAATATCTTTCTATTTACACATGTCAATCTCTGTAAAACATAATTTAAAATGTATGAATATTGAACAGTAATCAAATACTTATTTGTTATTATATAACAAATCTCACTTCATATTGATCAACAAAATATTTGCTTTTTTCATAATTTAATTTTAATAAATTATCAATCGAAGTTGCCAATTTCAAACTTTGTTCTGAAAATCTGACTTCCATGTTAATTATAACACTGTAAATTACTTGATAATAAGCATGAATACACCAATATTCCTCTGGAGATAAACTTTTATCAGTGGCATTAATTAAACTAGCTGCACTAGTTGTTGTAGTCAAGTAAAAACTTTTTAAAGAATTTGGTTGTGTTCTTTTTCTTTTTGATTCTATAAAAATTAAAATTATCGGTTATTAGTAGTATTTTTAATACAAAATATGTTGATTAAAACTTAAGTATATTAATTATTAATTTTAAATAATAACCTTTGCATAGAGATGGTGCTTCTAATGAAATTTTATTTTTGTTAGCAATGTTGACAATATTCTGCCAAAGCTTAGAGAATTCTGCAGCATTTCGTTTTTTTCTAAACGATTCTATCACTCCATTAATAGTTACACCAGTTTTACCAAGTGTTGCAGTTTTTTGTTGTAATTGATTACTTAAAATATTTATCAACAGTAAAGTTTCATACAAAATAAATAAATAAATAACAAATGAACCCTTTTGTAGAATAGCTAAGATACCTGTATAAAATAATGTAACTATTAATTTATATATTTTTATGTATCAGGCATGGTGCTATAGTTTGTAAGTGTTTACTGTATACAGCATACAATAGTTTAGGTACACTCACCTATTGCTTGAGCAACATTCTTATCACTCTCACTATCTATCTCTTCTTGTAATATTTGAATTAAGCATTCAAAGTTATTAATTATCGACTCACAATTTTTAAATCGACAAACCCAACGTGTGTCACACACACGCATCAATGTTGACTTTTTAATTTTTAAATTTTCCTGAACTTCAATAAGTTTAGCATTTTTTGAGGGGTGTGAAAAATGCACAAAAACTGCTTCAATACCATTAAATACATTTCTTGCATCCTATAATTCAAATAATAATAAAATAAATTTTGATAAAAATATAAATTATGGTACACCTAGGTAGTACCTATTATAGTTATATTGAATTTAATATTAAATTTTTAATATACATTAGTTAATAGTATTATTATAATAATTAGCAAACTGAGCATTATTTTTAGCAAATAGTTTACAGGCCTCTTTAAAGTTTCCTAAGCTTAAAAATATAAATTGATAAATAAATAAAATTAATTTTTAATTTACTAGTTTAACTAGAAATAAAAAAAAAATATACCTTGGTTGTTTGAACATAATCTCTCATCATGTACCCTAAATGCTAGACCCTGACGTGCCAAGTACAGTATGATATCTGTTATTGTTTTAATATAATTTCTATTATCCGCAATTTGTTGTTTATGAGCATAAGATAATTGAGTATGAACACTTCCTGAAAGTTTAGTTGCCTTGTATGCAGTCCATTTAGTCATACATGTAATATGAAACTTGGTTGAACCATGAGCTTCAAGTTTAGTTTGCTTATTTTTTCCAGAACCTCGACTACCATAGAGCTATATTTTTTATAATATAATTTTTAAATTATATATTGATAATCACAATTATTCAACAATATAATTTTCCTAAATGATTTATTTATATTATACAGTATAATATAAACAGAATAAATTAACATAGAAAAACACTTGCTTTTTTCCAATTTCTAAAACCTTGAATAAATGAATCTTCACTACAAGCAGTACTAAAGTTACGGCAAGCAAAGCAATATATTGCATCATTAATTATACTGTACTCTAACCAATCAAATTTTGCAAAGTAGCTTGCAGAAAACGCTCGATTCTGGTTACCAAATTTTGTAGTAGGATATTTCTAATAGCATAAGTATTACCATAATTAAGCCATTCCAAATGTGTACAGGTAATCTTAATACATATAAAATATACAGTTACTAAATAGTAAAATAAATACCTTTAATATGGGTTGAACTGGTCCTGAAAGAATAGTACCCAAATCGAGATTGTTAAGTTCAAAATTTTAAGTATTTCTTTTTGTTTCATTATCGGTAACAGATAAATTAACATTAAATGAAATGCTGCAGTCATCACTCGGCTTTTCGTTTTTATGAACGACAGAATCTTCAATTGGTGTTTCACTAGTTTTATTATTTATTTTATTAAAGATGTCAAACAATTTTTTACTCATATTAAATGTGAGAGTACAGAGTTTAATAAAAAACGTACTAAATAAATTATAGTAATTATTTATAATTATAAGTCGTCCGTCATAAGTCATAACCTCAAAACTTCATATCATATCAAAGGCGGCACCACAGATATATAAACACATGACTGGCACAGAATAAAATGATGGTAACGTTATAACACAGTGTTGCCACTAACCAATAAATATAAAAACCAAGACGTATTTTTTGTTTTGTGAAAATAATTCAGCTGAAGAACATTTTTCATACATTGTTTCGTTAATCAGTGTTTTCTATTTTTGAAGAACAAAAAAATTTTTAGTGGGACTATTACAACTACACAACTTAGTCCCCCCAAGACCCCCCCTATTTGCGCCACTGCATATTACATTATAGTGCATACTATATAATGTAAGCAAAAACAAAAAATAAAGCCATTGGGGGGGGGTCTGACCCCCACGTCCCCCTTGTCTTCGCCACTGGCCTTACGGTGGGTGAAGTTCGGGGTACTGCGGTGGCCACCCGCCACTTTCCGTGACGCGGACTATAGTAATATAGGCAAGGCCGGTCTATGAGTATAAGGTCTATGGTTGTATAAGGTTTTTCCTCTTTACATATCGGAATTATGATAAGACTTTATATTAAATAATAAATATTTACAGTAGCACATTATCTTTTAGTTTTCGTCGTGACTTTCTCGTGTGTTTTATTCTAGTTGTATTATTACATTTTCTTTAGTTATTCGTATTACAAAGCACAATGGACGAGCGCATGATTGCAGATACTTTAAACGATTCTGACGATCTGTCTAATGAAAGTTTTGACGATAGTGACATTCATCCAATTTATAATTTTGAAAGTGACGATAATAGTAATTCTCAGGATTCATCAGATGACAAAGATCAAAGCGATGATAATTTTTTCAATTTCTCCACCAACATTTAACTATAATCAGTCATATTGGAATAAAGTTTCAGGTACAAATCAAAAGCATTTTAACTTTTTTGAAAACTCTGGGCTTTTAGTTATATTAGACTCGGATGTTGGACCTATAGATTATTTCAAATTATTTTTTACTGACGAAATTATTCAATTAATGGTACATGAAACAAATAGAAACGCTCAACAATTTTTAAATTCACAAAGACTTTCACGTGGTAGTAGATTTTCATCTTGGGAACCTATATCTAAAGAGGACATGGAAAAATGTATGGGACTCGTAAAAATGACATCGTTAAGTGACAATTGAAGCAGAGCTGAACGTTATCAAAATATTGTAGCCTCAAAAGCTATAAGTCAAAATAAATTTGAACTCATTCTTAGATTTTGGCATTTTGAGAACAATGAGACAGCAGATAAAACAGACCACTTATATAAAATAAGAAAATAACTAAATTTAGCAAATAATTTATTTAAAAATAATGAGCCTGGAGAAACAATTGTGGTAGATGAATCAATAATACCTTTTCGAGGCAGACTGAATATTCGGCAATACATACCAACCAAAGCACATAAATATGGGGTTAAGTTTTTCAAAGTATGTGGTAGTAATGGATATACTTATAAAATTATTATATACGAAGAAATACAATCAAAAAAAGGAGAATCGCTGAGTGAAACAATTGTAACTTCTTTGTGTTAAAATTATTTGAATGAAGGCCGAACTATAGTAACTGATAATTTTTATACGTCTGTACCACTAGCGAAAAAACTTTTGTTACAAAACACCCATTTGGTCGGAAATCTTAAAAAAACATACGCTTTTTACCTCAGACTGTAATAACAAGAAAAATGAAAAAAGGAGAATTTTTCGGTCTCGAAAATAATTCTGGGTATAGTAGTATTCAAGTTTAAGGATAAACGCGACGTTTAATTACTATCAACTCGACATCAACTAAATATGACTAACACTGGGAAAAAAACAGAAATCGTGAAGATATAGTCAAACCTGATGTTATATTATTCTATAATTCTGGAAAAGATTTATCCGACCAATTAGCGTCATATTGTACTCCTATGAGAAAAAGCATTCGTTGGTATCACAACGTTGCAACTGAGATAATTTTAAACACTTTTATAGTTAACGCACAAATTATGTATAACCAACGACATTTTCGAAAAAAACTCACTATACGTGAATTTCGTGAAATTCTAGTAGACGATCTCCATAACTTAAAACCATCATCTAGAACAGTTGCCCAACGAACATTGGCTACAGAACAACCATTTGAGAACAGATTTCAAAGAAGACAAATGGTTAAACATAAACTTGAAGAAACTGAAGAAAAATGCTCAAGAAACAGAAAAATAAGAAAAAGGTGCACTGAATGTTACAGCAAATTTTCGGAAGTATTTGGATACAAGTTAGTTTAAAATAAATGTAAATTCATTAAATTGATTAATTATTGATTTTGAATCAACCGTTTTTAGGGAAGCAGTTAACAAAGCTAAAAAAGTTACTACCTTTTGCAGTCTCTGCCCATCAAAGCCATCAGTATGCATACAATGTTTTCAAGATCATATGAAAAAATAAATGCTGATATTTACATTTCTTTTTTAATGTTTTTTCGTAAAAATATATAACAACAGTTGTTCAAAAAATTATGTTTCCTTTTATAAATCATACTTATTAACACACATATAACACAATGAATTAGAATACGCGGAAAAGTTGCTTGATTTAGGAATTAATATTTCTCATCAAAGTTTGATGATTTTAATGGTTTTTTTTTAAAAAAATTGTCGAATTTTTCTGGTGTACGCCATGGTGTATACCAAATATTGTTACCTCTAAGCCATTTAGAAATAAATGCATTAATTGCAAATATTAAATTTGGCAGCGGGCGACCCAAGTGGCGGTTAATGACACCGTTACATCATTTAATCAAAATAAAATATTATTTGATAAAAATATAAAAATGGTAGAAACACATATAAATGGCGTAGATCGAAAACTGTCAAATGAAATAAACAAATTTGTATTATTGAATTAATAAATTTAATTGAGAGTAACATACTTGAGTTGAATGTATTTATAACAAGGTTAGAAAGAATGATAACTAATGCTCAATTTAATAAAGTAGTTGCTTTTGTTTTAATACCAAATCAACTTTTACAGGAAATAAAAGATATTGAAAGTATTCTTCCCGACGATTTAAAAATGCCAGTCAAATTCAATTTAGAAAATATTTATGAAATTTTTAAAATAATGAGTGTCGAACTCCATTTCATAAATAATAGATTAATATTTTCAATGCAAATCCCTGTATTAGTGACATTTTTAATTTATATCATATATTACCTATATACGTCCCATTTAATGAATACAGTCAATTTCTACATTTAACTGAAAGGCCTATGTATTTATTAGCTGACGATATGGTAACAAAATATTTTCTATGGCCTGATCTCCATAACTGTGTGATAGTTGATAAAATATTCATTTGTGCTTTTGATGAAATGATACACAACGGTGAGAGGGATCCTATCTGTGTTACCGACAACTTATATTACCGAATTTAAAAAAGAAATGTGGTATCCGTCGTATTTTAGTAATAATTGGTATTTTGTTTGCGAAAAGCCAACAAGTATTACCATAATTTGTAATAAACACAATATAAACTTAAAAATTACAATTAAAAAGTCTGGCAAGTTATACTTGAAATCTGGTTGTATGGCGTATTCTATGAGAGGTGTTCTTAAAACAACACAATCTATAGAAACATCACTTCCTCTTCTTGTTCCAATCAATTTATCACTGTTAAACGACACTTGTTGTAATACATCTTTAAACCAATCTTATTCCACACCAATTCACTTAAATAAAATTAAAAATTAAAAATTTAATAAAGACGCTTTTGAAAAAATAAATTTAAAATTAGACCAACAAGATAATTCAATAATCTCCATTACCTTGGATAAGACATACGATTTTGTTTATGCTAATAAATACTTAATTATTTTTATAATTGCGTTAATCATATACTCTTTTTTTATGTACATTAAAAATAAAAAAATTAAGTCATCATTAGAAAATATAGAACTCGGCTATCATCGTCCTTGCGCTCAAAGGAGCACTGATTAATTTACCATAGTTATTTTTATGAATTATTGTTAGTCATGCCAATTTAGTTATTTGTAATATTATAGTTTCAATGTATACTACACTATATACATATAATTATAAATCATTAGTTATTAAAACGTAATCACACTATAATTTTTACATTGTATAAAATAGTGCATTTTTATATTTTACTACATAGTTTTAATCATATTTGTAAGAATGTTTTAATGTCAATAACAATTTATTTTTGATTATTAATCATGTTATAGTATGTTCTTTTATTATAGATATAATTGTAAAATACAAGTATTAATTATTATTTTGTTCTACAATACTATTTTATTGTAATAACATAATAAACATTATAATTTATGAAACATTATTTGAAGCCGTAAAAAAGTATAAATATTCATGCGTCATTATTATTTTGCTACATGTAATTTATAATGAGTATGTTTTTTTTCTGAAAATAGTCTTTCTAATTATTGAAATTATTATTTCAGTCAAAACTGTGATCCCTACATCATAATCTTCACTGTAAGATTTTTTACAAAAACGAAAAATTAGTCATTATTCACGGATTAGGTAAAAGGTATACAACACGTAGTAATGCTAACATAGGTAAAAAAATATTAAAGCCAGCTAGGCACATTTTAAAAAAATTGTTTAACGTTTTAATTGTAAAAATATTAATATTTGCACGCGACAGCATGAATAATACTATCATATAAATTATAATTATTCACAAAAATGTCTATATGTTTTGCGCGTTCCAATAATATGGATTACAGAGTGGTTTAAGCACAAAAATACTTATGTACAAAATTGTAGAGAGTACTTAAATCTAGGTACGTAAGAAGTCCGATTTTCGATTTTCAAATCTCAAATACTAAAAATGGGTATTGGAAAAAAAATGTATAAAACAGTATTATTAATCATGTTAGATTCCACGAAGTTTGGAAGTTATCAAAAATTGGGCTTCTTACGTACCTAGATTTGAACGTCCTCTACAATCTTGTATATAGGTATTTTTGTGCTAAAACCACTCAGTAGTTCATATTTTTGGAACGCGCAAAACATATAGAAATTGTTGTGAATAAGTTTTACACTACTATTTATGTATTCCGACCTATTGTCTGAACATAGTTTTGCATCATTTATAAATGTATGTACAAGGTTACCTAATGGACAAAATCAGTCGTGCCTCAACCATATTTTTGTTCGCAATAACGAACAATTAATTAGTTTAGTAAATGCAGGGGTTCTTCAATCGGATAATACTGATCATTTCTCAACCTGTGTTTCCATACTAGTGAACTCTTTATCGACTACAAAAACCAAATATACTTATTTAATATACTATGATACATTTAAAAATCTACTCAGGGAACAACAATGGACTAAAGTGTATTCAAGTAAAAACGAAAATGACTCATTTACTGCGTTTGATAAAATAATTTCAAACTCACTTAATAAATCTAGGTACAATTCCTAAAAAATTAACCGCTAAAAATACGAGACTAAAAGATTGGATGGCAACTGGTTTGTTATGCTCCACTAGGATTAAACAGTTATTATCTTTAAAATGTAAAAAAAAACCCTAAAAATAAAAACCTAGCCCAATACTACAAAAAATATAAAAACAACAATACTAGTATACTAAGGGCCGGTTTCACCATGTACGAGTTAAAGTGCGAATTAGTTAATCCTGAGTTACCGTCTAACTTTGAGTTAGCATTGTTTCAGTTTCACCATAGGTTTTTGGGTAGGAGTTAGTTAATCCGAATTAACTTTGTTCCAACAGTATTTCCTCCAGGTTTTTGGAGATAACGTTGATAACAATTTTGCATTTTCGCGTATCTATTATCACAGAACAAATTATTATCTAATATCTACTGTTTTCCGTTATTTTTGTTTGATTCTGTTTTCTGTGCTTTTTTATTTTTTATGCTTCCGTATTTCCGTTTACTGTTTGTGTTTCTTCTTTCTTTTGACTATGGTTAAGCGTAAAAGAAATGTTAACTTCAGTGCTGCGGAGGAAGAACTACTTGTGGAGTTGCTAAAAAAGTACCAACACATAGTTGAAAATAAAAAAACAGATATGGTGATGTGGAAGGAAAAAGAGGAATGTTGGAGGAAGATTTCAGAAGAGTTTAATATTCAAGGAGTGTTAGTGGCTCGAAGTTGTACACAGATGCAGTTAAAATACAAAAATTTAAAAAAAGTTGTTAGGAAAAAAAGTGCATCAATAAGGTAAGTGTGACCGTGATTTCATTTGTGATGATTCTAATGTCTTATTCATATTATTCATATTTTCTTTCCTTGTATTTAAGATTTGAACATCTAAAAACAGGTGGTGGAAAAGACCTTTCCCAAGCCTTTAATCTTAGGGAAGAGAAATTAAAAAGCATAATTCAATTGTCTGTAGATGGTCTCAAATCCGAATTCGACGACGATAATGAAGCCATCAGTACTGATAATTTACCTAACGGTTAGCTCAAATTATTTTATATTACAAAATAATTGCTGGACAGCTTATCAAAATGTTGTATATTTTCTTAAACTTTTTGTATTATGTTCCTATACTGACAATACCTATTCACTATTCAGACAATGAATTGATGGACAATGATGGGTCCTAACCTAACGACAACGAAACATGCTATGTGACTGGTAAGACCATATTACATTTAAATAGTCTTTTTTTTTTTTTTATTTAGATAATTGTACAATCTGTAAGTTAATGGTTTACAATAAGCACAAGTGAGGAAATGAATATAAAATAAGAATAAAAATTAACAATATGGTATATAAATGTGGGTAACATACCAATGAATTGAGAGGTAAAAATTATTTACATTTATTACTTATTCAGACAGGGGGTTTTGGGTGAAGAAACCATCCATTGATGGGACTTCATGACATACATCAGTCGGAGGGGGTATGTTAAGTCCTAAGGTCTAGTTAGTTGGTCTAAAAGTAGATCAAGACACCATGTTCGTTTTAGTCGTCTTCTGGGGTCAGAATAGTGGGAACGGATAGCTCCGAGATCAAATGGTTGCGGTGGTTGTGGAGATTAGAGTGCATGCGTTTGTAGAATATCTTGGAGGCGTTTTTTACTGTTAGTATGGAAAGATCTTTGTGGAGGGTATCATTAGAGACATAGAACGGGGCTCTAACTATTTGTCGTAGGCATTTAGATTGAAAAGTTTGGATTTTAGCAATATTAGAGGGTTTGGCGGCACCCCATAGTTGGATGTCATATGTCCATATTGGTTTGAGGAGTAATTTGTATAAGATAAGTTTATTTTTAAGGTTTATATGTTTAGATGTTAAAAAAAGCGTAATTGACGTGACCGATTACTTAGAGCAATCCGTTTGGTGTGTATATGCTTAGCCCGGCGGTCTAGGTGAAGATCTAAGTAGCAGACATTTTGGGCGGATGGGAAATAGTCTTTTAAAAGATACTTTTAGATTCTGACAGTGTTACGTTTTAAAGATTTTTAGTTAAATAGTTTTAATTATAACATCTTATTTGCTGCAGAATAAATTAAACTAACATTGATGCATATACATATTATTACATATATACATATATTCCATTTTTGCAAATTATAATTTAAATAATTTAATTTAACAGTGATGCCTGATTTAACTGAGGACTCCATACCATCAACGTCAACCAATAAACAAAGTAAGTTTTCAAACTTAGCATATTGTGTGTAGGTATTGTCTGATACCTTTTCAAGCTTTTTTCTCATATCATCTTTTGATTATTACCTACCAACCTCATTCATGATAATAATATCAAATTTTATATATAATTAGCATAACAAAACAAACATTATATTTAAAATAATATTTTATTAATACAAATAATACATAAATAGTTTATTTGATTTTCTATCAAAAATATTTACAGTAAAAAATTTATTTATTTTCACAATAATACAAATAAACATATAAGGTAAAATGAATCATTTAAGTTATACATAATTTTCTCAGGTGCAAGTGTCAGCCAATGGGACGTGGTAACTCCTCAACATCTAAAACATGTTACAAGTACTCCCCTCCGAAAAAATAGTGAGTTTTCTATGTTTGAATTTATTCTATTCAGCATTTGTATAACATATTATCTATTATATTTTAGAAAAACATTTCAAAAGCCGATTCGCCGAGGCAACAAACCTCTTGCAGCAAAAAGATGTATTAGTTGATTTGCAAATAAAAGCGTTGGAGCAGGAAATTGGAATAAATGATATTCGAAAAAGGAATGCTATCTTAAAAGAAGAAAAAATGAAACTTGAAATAGAACTTCTAAAAAAAAAATTAAATAGTACAAAACATTAAGTTTTTTTTTTAGTTAGACCTTATAGAGGTGTTGCTACATAAATTATATATATATATATATATATATTGTTTTGTTATTACTCTGTTAAAATTATCATTTGTTTTTGTTATTTACAGTAATTTTCAAATCATTTTAATATTTATTATAAATCTTATAATCTTATAATATATAAAGTTCATAAATCTCAACTTTAATTTCTATTAACTTACCATATAGTTGTTCAACATCACTGTAAATTGGCAAAGTGGTCCCTGATCACCCAATCTCTTTCTTGCCTACCTCTTGTATTACCTGGCAAATCTAAAAAGTTTTCTTCTCTGACATTTTCATCGTAGTTGTCTTCACACAAATCATTTGGAACTTCATCATGCATATCAATACAGATATTATGCATAACAGCACATGCCACTATTATTGCTTGGGTGTTACTCAAATTAACTGTAATTCCTTTGCTGAGCACTGGGAATCTTCGTTTTAGAACTCCAAAACATCTATAATATTGTAATAAATAACATAAATTTCTTACTCATGAAAAATAACATTGGTTAGATACATCAGGTACAAATGATAATCACAAAATACATTTAAATCTATCTCACCATCTTCAACCAAGCAACATTTACCTTTCAATAACATTTCTAGTCCTGATGTGACTTTCATTGTACAACTGCTCACTTTGTGTCCTAGGGGCCAGCAGAGGAGTCATAAGGTAAGGCTTCACTTCATACCAACCGTCACCTAAGAGATATCCTTTTATGAGTCCTATTTCGAATTTATGTTTTATTAAAGAATTGTCAAAAATGTTTTGATCATGGCATGACCCTGGCCATCGAGCAACTATGTTAGTAATTTTGAGCCATGGATTACAAATGCATTGCACATTGATGGAAAAAAAACCTTTCCTATTTCTGAAGGTTTCTCCATTATCTCCACCTATAAAAGTTACATTTAATCGTAGTTGCATAAAAAGGAATATAGTCGGTGGCAGAAGTATTATATTTTATTTATACCTGGTGACTGAATTTTTATATGGGTGCAGTCTATAGCTCCTATTACTCTGGGAAATTTACTTCGGCTGTAAAATCCAGTGATTACCCTTTTGGTATCAACATCATTCATTGGGAACGACAAAAATTTTTGTTTTTGCTTTGCTATAGCTCTACATGTCTGGTGAATGTAACGACAAGCTGATGATTCACTAACCCCAACCATGTCAGAAATAACTAACAAAAAAGAACCTGTAGCTAAATACCTCAGCGTCATGTACAGCTTACAAGGTGCCAATATTGCTCTGTTTCTGAAACAAAAAAATTAATACTGTAGGTTTGTGTACATTACAATAGATGTTGTCGTCTTCAACAGTATCACTGTTTTTCATGCAGCAACTGTTTTCAAATTGTATTAAAAGCTACCTACTTACCTTTGAGAAGGAGGTGATATTTCATTTTCTATCAATCTCAACACCGTACTAAACGTAGCTTTTGAAATACGAAATCGATTAATGAATTCATGATCGTCATACAATTCACAATAGTTGACTCTTTTATAAAATATCCGAGGTCGACGTTGCATAGCAATAATCTCTTCATCATCGTCATCGGCATCGTATAGTATTCGACGATACATTCTATTTTAGTTGAACTCTTGTTTTAAAAATTCACTATGTACTATGTAGAAACTATGAAAACGTTGAAGTAAAAAATCCGAAGAAAAAAACAGCACCAAACTTATAAAATTCGATATGCATATGTTATCTACATGATTACATTATCATTTAAACAATCCCTCCCACTCCAACGCTGATATCGTGGTCGTAACTTGGAGTTAGGTCATTATTACCTAGAATTATCGAGGGTTAAAATCTGGGAGTAAAGATTTTCATTAACATGGAGTTAACACTTTACTCAAGGTCGTGAAATTACATTTTTGCGCTAACTCCGAGTTATCGATAACTCGCCCTTTAACTCTAGGTGGTGAAACCGGCTCTAAGAGCAGCCAAAGTTAAATTTTATGAAAATCAATTTATGACTGTTTCAAATAATCCAAAGTTAACTTGGCAACTTGTCAATGAAATCACTGACAATAAAACCATAAACAAGGAAACTATCAAAACGATGAGCACTAATGACAAAACATATATTGTTAATGAGGATCCTAAAGAATATCTAATATCTTCAACCAATATTTTATTAATGTAGGAAAGAATTTAGCTGAAAGTTCTAACTTTGATTTTAAAAAGTATGTTCCACATAGGCACGAAATTTTGTCGTTTGATAATTTTTTTTGTTTAGAAATTGAAACTGAAGATGTTATTAACTTAGTCAATAATGGTAAGGACAATGCAGCTCCAGGATATGATAGGATGACAATGAAATTATTAAAATATGTAATTGACTTCATTAAAAATCCTTTAGTGTACATCTATAACCTGAGCATACAGCAAGGTATTTTTCCGGGTTTACTAAAATTAACTGTGATTAAACCAATTTACAAAAAAGGGGATAAAAAACAGGTTAATAATTATAGGCCAATATCCTTACTGAGCAATTTCGCTAAAATATTTGAAAAAATAATTTAAATAGACTCATATCGTTTCTGGAAAACCACAAACTTCTATCCAAAAACCAATTTGGTTTTAGACCCGGTATAGTCATGGAAAATGCCTTATTTAGCACAACTGAATTTATTTACAACGAACTAGACAACAGTAACAAGGTCTTAGCCGTGTTCCTCGATTTAGCTAAAGCATTCGACTCGGTAAATCACGAAATTTTGCTCCAAATCCTACCCTCGTTCGGAATTGATAAAACTTGTATAGCCTGGTTCAAAAGCTATCTCAAAGACAAATGGTTAAGATTGACAATGTATGTGGCCAAGAAGGTATAAATGAATATGGTGTCCCCCAGGGAAGTGTATTGGGCCCGATCTTATTTTTATGATATATTAACCTGATCAGTGATCTAACTCTTGACGGGTTAGTTGTATCTTAAATTGATGACACCTGCCTAATTTTCTCCAAGTCATGGGAAGGAGTACATCGTAAAGCAACTATTGGTATTAATAAAGTATACCATTGCCTTCGTAAAAGACATCTAACTTTAAACGAGGATAAAACCTTTTTTATGACTTTCTCTATAAATAAATATCCTTAACTCTAAATCCATTAATTATACACAAATGTGTTGACAGAAACAGCTGTAGCAACTTACAAAATTGTATTCTTATAAAAGAAGTAACAAGAATCCGTTACCTAGGTATCATTTACGATAGTAACTTAAGGTGGAATCTGCATTCACAAAATCTACTAGGAAAGCTACGAGCAATTACCTATAAATTTAAAAAATCAGGGGCTTAGTACCTGCACCTACAATGCGTGTCGTTTACTTCGCTTTATACCAGTCCATCCTGCAATATGGGCTACTAGTATGGGGTGGTTTTGGTGACCGCACTACTAACACATTGCAGGTAAACCAAAACAACATAATAAGAATTTGTCTGAATAAGTCCTCTTTAGAAGGCTCCTCGAAGGAAAATTACAGTGCCATGGGCGTTCTTCCACTTAAGCTTCTTTATAAAAAAATTGCAATTATGTTCATTTTTAAGAGTGTCATCAAAGGTCAAAATAAAAAAATCTATAATGGTAAAAGGGAATGCAGACTTTATGATATTCTAATAAAATACACGAGGAAATCATTCGAGAAATCCTTTGTAAATTATTTAGGGCCGATTTATTTTAATACTATGTCATATTCATATAAAAAAAAACGTCTTCTGTACCAAAACTAATCCCAAAAAAATTATATACCACTGGTTGTTCTCCCAGCTTATATAATTAATTTCTTCTTTCCTCTGATCACCTATCTATTTTCATGCTATTGTATATCTTTCTTTCTTTTGTTTTATTTCTAGTTTAATTGTAATTGTATTCATCTTAATATTCTCTCAAATATCTTATTACGTTAATGTTTAAACCATTGCATATTGTATTCAGTCACATAGCATTATTATTTTATTGTATGTATTATGTAATTTATGAAGATTATTAAATAAAATAAAAAAAAGATTGTGTTATATTTCATAAGAAAACAATGTGCGAGTTGTAAAAACTTACTTTTGAGGTTTATTATACCGATTTAACACAAGACGTTGACTCAGTTTTTTACGATTTGACCGTTTCACTTTATGTGCTTTATTTTCCATTTTGAAATAAAATAACAAAACAAAAAAATACACAGAATGGAATCTGACGCGGCACTCTATGTTGCCGGTCAAGTTTCGCGGGCACAATACTCCGCGCGTTCGACACTGAGATTATTTCACCAGCGATACGTGTATTCAAACACAGGAGTTGTATGGGATCGTAACACACTACGACTATATTGTACACTTCAGTACGAACAAACTTAAAAAAAGTAGCATAAACAGAAAACGAAATGTTAAATAGGCCGAAATACAATATAAGCAAATTGACAGTGACTCGTGGTATTTTGTGTACCGTGCGCAGCGGCGTAGATACGATTTTTTTCTGGGGGGGGTTTTAAAATATATTTATGATCAAATTTACAAGTTATTAGTTAAACTAAACGTCATTTTTATTTTTTTTTATTATAATAGGAAATTCATAAAATAAAATCCACCCGTCGTTTGTTTGTAGATAATTCGTCCAACACTTCCTTTGAATCCACTGATATTGAACGATGAATGGACAGCATTGCCAATCCATTTAATCTTTTCTAAAAATTTAAAATATCATTCATATTTTTGTTTAGTTAAATATACAGTTCCTATAATACAATATATTATATAAATACCTCTGACATTGTATTCCTTAGGTACGTTTTAATTCTCTTCAATGACGAAAAAGACCTTTCGGATGAAGCTGTTGAAACAGGTAGTGTTGCTAATATTTGTAGTAATTTGTATGTATTTGGATATATGTCATTGCAGATAATTAAAGCATCCATATTATTTGTAGGTTGTTTATCTAATGCAAGTATTTTACGTGGCCAAAGTTTTAACTCTGATATCAAAATATCTTTATTGTTATCTGCCAAATCATCATTATAAAAATCTATCAAACTAATAAATTAATCTTTTTCAAGTGTTGACATTTCTGTCGTTATTGGAAATAAGTTTTGAAATCCTTTTAATATTTTCTGATGTTCAATAAATCTTGATTCAATTTCGTTAATAAACAAGTCTAAATAGGGTATGAATATTGTTATTTTAAAATATTCTTCAGGTGTATTCACTGAAAAGTTATCTCTGTTTTTTTTTTTTACGTGCAATTCGAGGTAATGTTATTGAAAAACACAACTCCTGAGCTAGAGCAGATGCTTTTGTGTAGATATCATGAAAATATTCATCAACGTTACTTCGAATTGTTTTTAATTCAGACAGTGTCGCATTAGCTAAAACCATAGCTTCTCTTAAATCAATAGCAACGCTTTGGAATTGTTTAGACAGTGGCAATCCAATGGCAAATATTTTAGATAAAACCAAAAGTGATATGATAAACTCTCCTTGTAAAATTGAATGTTTTAAATTATTTGCTTGACTTGAGGTATCACCATCGGCCCAACTACTAATTGTGTCTAAAGAACCAATTACACATTCTAAAAGTTCGATAAAATCATGAACTGAATGAAAACGTTCGATCCATCTTGTAGCACAGTTGCGTTTTAATGTTTTTGCATTAATTGTTCCATTAAAGTCTTCGATTGCTTGTGAAAGTATATTTTTTCGTTTGGGGTATACAAAGAAATCACGTGTTTTTCCAATCGTACCCAAGCAGTTTGTAATTGGTTGTATTGTACAGGATTTAGATACTGCTAAGTTTAAGGTGTGTGCTGTACAGTGTACATAAGTTGCCATCGGATATAATTGAGAAATATGTGATCTAACACCATTAAATTGTCCAAACATAGCTGCAGCCCCATCGTACCCCTGTCCACGTAAATACTTAAGTTCTATCCCGAACGCCTTCAAATTTTCAATAATTAGGGTTGCTAAGCCTCTGCCAGTTAAATCGTTTGTGGGAACAAATTGCAAAAAATCTTCTCTGACAACTAATTCATCTACATCAACATATTTAGCACATAAAGACACTTGCTCTATACCAGATACATCAGCAGTTTCATCAGCGAGGACAGTGAAACATTTTGCTTTATTTATTTTAGCTACAATTTTATTAAGTATTACCGTGTTGCAACAATCAATAATTGCATTTTGGCTAGTAGGACTAATATATTTATTTCGTTCACCTGGACCTTCAAGAAATGTTTTGAGCTTTAGATCACCACGAGCTCTATACCGCAATAGTTCCCTAAAGTTTCCTTCATTTGAAGTTTGTATTGTATCTACATTAATTTTACCAAAATCTCTATGTCCTCGTATTGCAAGCTCTTGACGACCACATAATATAATAACTTCAATTATAGGTAAAATATTTATTCTGTTTTCATTTACTTGTTTAGTACGTGCTGTATCTAATTGATTTTCAATGGATATGCTTGGATTATTCCTCGTTTTTAAAAAATTATCGGTATCTATTACACTTATAATATGGTAATTTAGTTTATCATGTTTAGTAAATGTTTCTATAGCGTGTTTACAATTATCAAATTAATTTATAACCAAAGCACCAAGTTTCTGGCCATTTATTCCACCTTCAGATTTGGAAAAAGCAACACAAAGTTTACAAAATGCACCGTCTTCTTTTTCAGAGTATGCTAACCATCGCCATCTTAATAACCAATTAAATTGAAATTTACTCGTTTGCCCTTTTTTATTTTTATCGAAGTTTTTATGTATGGGAAAATTAAACGTTATATCTGGTGTCCATATATTATTTATAACTGTATGAATTTCACTATGAGATAACACACGGTTAACAAAATATATTATGTCATTAATTCTTATATCAACTGAAGTAGATGAAGAAGGTATACAGGTTTCAGGAGTCTTAATATTTAGATCATTTTTAGGTGCTAAAGAATTTTCTATGGTAGAATCTTTAGGTTCTTTAGGTTTCGATTTCTAAAATACAAAATTAATATTTTGATCAATTGTTTGTACTCGTTAAGTAATATTATAAAATTTTAAAATATACAAATATACTTTAATAGAAGCTAGTATTAATGTATTATGTACTATAAAATAAACATTAAATACTAGACAGTAATATCAATATAAATAAATAATAAATACTAAAACTGTTAAATACGCAACAGTTGAATTATTATTTTATTAGAATAAATAAAATAATAATGTTTTCAGAGTTTAAGCTATGCGTAATTTATTATATTAAGGTATTAAACTATTAACATTGTATAAAAATAATGCAATATTGTTTAAAATGGTTACCTTCATAACAAATTTATCCATAGTTGATACGCGTGTTTCAAACTCTAACAATCAAATGAAATATTATGTCGGTCGACAGATCGTAATATTATCGACCGGCGTCGGCGTGCTGAACGTCGGAGGCCGTTATCGCTGTTTTCGTCGATTTTATAATTGGTTTTCTTTAGAAGTGTAAACACTCGGATAATTTCTACAACCAGGGATATTATTATAAATAGTAATAATAATATACACGTTAATTTGTACTAGTATTATTTAGTATAACTATTATTTAAAATTTTAAAATTATAACCAATATAAACATTTTGTTTTGGATGGGGGGACCCCTAACCTAACCCCCCCCCCCCCCGTAACTACGCCACTGACCGTGTGGACCAACGACGGCTGGAAAAGCGATTGACCTAGGTCGGGGTCGGGTTCGGTGTGCTATGTGTCGCCGAAAATCTGAGCTCCCCACGTACGTTCTTGGTGGGAGGTTGATTGTCGATGCTATCCCGCTCCACTTTGGCGGCGTGCATGGAAAATAGACGCAACCCGCGATAATCAGCATACATTTTGTACCTGCGAATATCACGGACCGCGTCAAATCGAACAATTCGTCAACACGGTACAAGCATGGGACTCGGATTAACATACGTTACAATGATAATTTGTCTTCTTCAAATTTTGTATTCAAATAATATTCTATTTTTGATGTTTTTCTAAGAATCTGTATCTGATATGTCTTTATCTGTGTAGTTAGTTTACATACACAATCAGCTTTTTTTTAAACATAGCTTGGCGACCATTTGTATCGCAAAGGCGGATTGCACCGCCGGGAATTTGGGAGTTTTCCTAGTGGGCCGCTTCTTTAAATAATTATTTTAAAATAGTATTTTAGGGCTAAATGATAATCAAGGAAAAAAAAATCAAATCATCATGCATTTAGGCATGATACTACTAACATTTTTAACATCAGTAAACACCAATTTATTTGTTTGCGGGCAATAACAAAATATTGAACATATAGATTGTAATAAAGATAAGATACGCTCGCCAGTGTCAAAACAATTTTTAATAATCTAAAAACACCTTTTTAGTGATAACATTATTGGTGTACTGTATCATGAAATCAATCTAATTTTTTTTTGAGTTCTTCTCTTTATCATTCGCTACCGCGTATCTTATTTTTATTATTAACTATTGGTAGTGCGTTGTTGGTGTTTTCGTCCAGTTTCATCCAAGGATTCCACTTTTTGGTCACATTTTTGCTGTGGCTTGAACCGTGAGTACAATTATTGTTGTATCCGTTATCACTTTGGTGATTTCACACCATCAAAGTATCACCGTCTTACTTGGAGCAGCTGTTTATTTTTTCCTGTGTTGGAGACTTTAACGCAAGGTACCAAACTACATTAACTCTCGCCTACTGGCCGTATATCCAACCGACTTTGCATTACTGTTAAACTGGTAGTATCCAATTGTGTCATGAGTAATTCAAAAACAACCACTCGCAGTGGCGCTAAATTACTGGCTATCGGTTCTCCTAAAGTTGTCTCTTCACCTGCTAGCAGTTCTCCATCCAACGATGATATCATGACTACGTTATTATCCTTTCGCACTGAGTTTTCTGATTCTTTTAAAAAACTGTCATTGACGCAAGACAATCAATTTAAAGAGCTGAAAAATGACATAGTTCAACTGTCCTCTCTTCTTGCTGAACTCAAAGCTGAAAATAACACTCTTAAGGGTGAGTAGGTTTTTCTAAAAGATAAAGTCCCGAGGCTGGAATCCTTGGATTCTCCTACCTTTTCATCCACTGTTGTATCACAAGTATTCCAGGAAACGTTTGAACGAGAAAGATGCTCTACTAATTTATTGGTATACAGTGTTCCTGAGTCTTCGGCTGAATCTACCACTCAACGTATCACAGATGACAAATCAACTTTTGAGAATATTGTAATTCCTCTTATAGGCAATCTTCCTGCTCAATACAAATTGGTTCGTCTGGGTAAAGCTCAGGCTAACAACCCTCGTCCCTTGAAAATAATTTTTGAATCTAAAGAATGCGCTTCTAAACTACTAGCTATCTATTATGAGGTAAAGAAAAAGGGTACTAACTTTCCGCCAAACTTCCGAATTGTAAAAGATAAGACTCTGCTTCAGCGTACCCTACTGCGCAACTGCCACTCTGAACTTGAGCGTAGGTCTCAAGATGGCGAAGTTGGACTGCAGATTGTTCATATGAATGGTCTCCCGAAGGTCGTGTCTAGCAATCCTAGGAATGGAAATTTCAACCAGAGGCCCACATTCAACAACCCTTAACACATTCATCAGCTAGCAAGTCTGTCTCTGGTTTTTACCAGAACTGCCGTGGTCTCCGGACGAAAATTTTAAATTTTAAATGTAATGTAGCCTGTATAAATTATGATTTCTTTGTATTAACCGAAACTTGGTTGACCGATTCTTTTGCTGATTGTGAACTTGGTCTTACCAATTATAATATTTACAGAAGGTCAATTTCCCTGGCACCCCCACTATTGAATTTTTTTACGAAACCAAGAGCCTTTATTTGTGCATCGTTTGTGCTGATTTGTGCAGAAAGTCGCGGCATTTGTGCTTTTGAACTTTAAGAGATACAAAAGATTTTCTAAGGGGGTGCTGGGGAAACGGTTGCACCCCCACTTTCGAATTTTTTAACGAAACCAAGAGCCTTTATTTGTGCATCGTTTGTGCTGATTTGTGCAGAAAGTCGCGGCATTTGTGCTTTTGGACTTTAAGAGATACAAAAGCTTTTCTAAGGGGGTGCTGGGGAAATGGTTGCACCCCCACTTTCGAATTTCACAATTCTAATGGTACCATTGATTTGTTTCAGTTAATAATTAATAGATTATTATAACAATAATTATTTTTTAATAAATTAATCAGTCATTATTTAACTACATATGGCGTGATATGTATAACGATGTTTATTAATGTATAATGTAACAGTTTAATTCATACAATCTTGTATAATATATTAGATTATAAAATATAAATGATCATCAGATTTTTTTTTTAATAAATGAAAACAAAATAATAGTGCAATCTTATAAATAGAGTAAAGTAAAAAACAGTAAAGATAGACATAAGAAACATAACTAATAACTACGCAGTTTTAATATCTGAAAATAATAAATAAAAATTCCAATAAAATTAAACATAAAACTTTTTTTTTCATATTTTAAACAATTAAATAATATTCATTAAATTATAATATTGTTTTGAATATAATTAAATATATTTTGTATTACACATCTCTGAAATAAAATATATCAAAAATTGTAAAGAACAACAACATTAAAAGAACAAATTATATATATTAGATTCTGAACGAAGTGAAGAATGTATTGATTTTACTATGATGTGTGTTTTTTTTTTTTTTGTTTTTTTTTTTTGTTTTTTTTTTTTTTTTTTGTGTCTGTGTACACCATAACTACTCGAAATAATGCTTCAATTTTGAACTTCAGGGTATGTTTTCGGTGGCAAAACGAATATCGGAGGTACCTTAAAGAGGTCACAAGTGAAAATTCACAAAAGTTTTCAAATGCCACGGGAAAAACAAACAAAAAATGAGGAAAAACGGTACTTTTTGTGCAAAACCCGTTTTCGACGAAATCGATTTTTTTATTTAGCCGTTACTCAAAAACCAAAAATTGTAGATACTTGAAATTTTCACCAAATGTTTATATTGAAATCATCTATACGTGGTAAAATTTTTGAACACTTTTGACTTTTTTTGAGCTTTTAATAGACAATTTAAATTTTTGACTTTTCTTAGTTTTTTTTTCTGAAAAGTGGATAAAAAAAATTTGGCTGGACAAAAAATCTTGAAAATTTAATATAAAGTTCCTCATAAGAAGTACTTATCGGTATAAAAAAAAAATTCAAAGCGAAATGCACACCTTTTTTTTTATAAGCATAAAATTTTAAATTTTTATGAAATATTGAAAAATCGCGAAAATTTGAACTTATTTTTTTCTGAAATGTGGATCAAAAAAATTTGGTTGGCCATAAAACTTTGAAAATTTAGTACAAGGTTCCTCATTAGAAGTCCTTATTGCTATTCAAAAAAATCAAAAATCGTGAGTCACAATTTTTTTTTATAAGCATCTAAAGTTCAAACGTTTACGAAATAATTACATGATTGCGTAAAATAATAATTTAGCCTTAAACGATTTTTGATATTTGTTCTTATTCAAAAAGTATAAGTCAAAAAAACTTGAAACTTTCACCAAATGTTTATATTGGAATCATCTATACGTAGTACAATTTTTGTAAACTTTAGACTTTTTTTGAGCTTTTAATAGACAATTGAAATTTTCAACTTTTCTTTGTTTTTTTTTCTGAAATGTGGATAAAAAAAATTTGACTGGACAAAAATTCTTGAAAATTTAATACAAGGTACCTAATATGTCGAACTTATCGGTATAAAAAAAAAATTCAAAGCGTAATGCACAATTTTTTTTTTATAAGCATAAAAAGTTCATATTTTTACGAAATGTGTAGAAAATCGCGAAAATTTGAAGTTATTTTGCAGTTGAAAATTCATAAAATTTTAAGTATTCAAAACTAAGAATTGTAAATTCGGTACAAAGTTTGACATACGTTTTCCTTCAATTATCTGTAAAAAAATTTGCACTGGAATAAAATCAAAAATTTTTATGAGTGTTTGAAATTACAATTTTTTCACATAATCGCGTAAAATAACAATTTAGGCATCATTGATTTTTGATATTTGTTCTTATTCAAAAAGTATAGGTCGTAGAAACTTAAAACTTTTACGAAATGTTTAAATAGGCATTTTCTTTACATAGTTGTATTTTCAAAATATTTCGTTTATTTTTTAGCTATTTATAGGCATTTGAATAATTCGATTTTTCTTAGATTTTTTTTTATAAAAGTCGATAACAATTTTTTGGCCCTACCAAATCGCTTGAAAATTTAATAGAAGGTTTTGAATAAGTTGATCTAAGAGTGATTCAAAAATTATTCAAATACATAGGCACAATTTTTTTTTATAAGCAGTTGAAGTTCAAAAATCTACAAAATTTGTCAAAATCACGAATATTTGCAAATTATTTTGTAGTTGAAAATGTATAAAAATTGTTGTATTCAAAGATAAGAAATGAAAATATTATGTAATATCACAGCTGATAAAGATAATTAAATAGATTAAGTTTATTATAATATAATCAGTAGCTGACAGCTGTTCTATACAAAATATTGGTAGATTGTAAACACAAGGTGTATAACGTACCTTTACATGGTTGAATAGAACGTTACTAACTTCCAATTTCCAGTTATTTTAATGTGTGTATCAGTTCCATAAACATGCGGATTTTATATATCATTATTAATTATTAATATTTAAATAGACGTAGCCACGGAGCATTCAGCATATATGGACGGCGGGGTCGGGTGGTACCGTCACGATAGTGCATTTAGGCAAATAATATGGTATTTACCTACGCCCTATCTATGCACATCCTGGTTTGTCCAATGCTCACGAGCAGAAGTCACATGAATAGACAAATGTAAATTTAACCCAATCTAGGATATTAAAATAAAATATATATTACAATTTAAGGCTGACATCTTCATCTTCGTTCAGAATCGTTTTTTTTTTTTATAATATAAAATAATTCCAAAATCTATCCAATAATGCCTAATCTAGCAATGCATCTCGTGTATCCCACCCAACTACTGTATCCTGTACTTAACTTACAATGATTTATCATTGCATTCAAATGTAAAGTATCATACAACTAAACTATCGTAAACCAGGTGATCCCATGATAGAAAGTGCTATACACTCCTCACCATTATCTTGGCCGAGGAGCGAAGCGACGAAGGACGAACTTCCACCACCATTATCTTATCGGCTTTTTGTTTATTTATTTGGTGTATATTAAAAATTGACAGTTCTGTATCTCAGTTGTTGGTCTCACAGATTTTGCTTTTGGCTGAAGGTCGTCGTATTTTTCCCAAGTTTTATTAATCTCTCGGTAACAGTACGCAATGTAATGACCTACTGCATTACCAGTATTTGAGATAGGTGGTATAAAGTTGACAAGACCTCTTAAGTAATATACAGTGAAACCTCTCTTAACGGACACCTCTAAATAGCGGACACCTCCAAATAGCGGACGATTCTATGGGGACGTGGAAATATTCACCTCTGTTATTTTTCCCTCTGAATAACGGACACCTCTAAATAACGGACAATATTTTGGCGACCGAGGGTGTCCGGTATTCAGAGGTTCCACTGTATATCATTGTTTACTCTTAGAATGGTAGGAATATCCTTTAATTGAGTATCTAAATCAAGGTGGTTTTTAATTTTTCGCTGTTTAGTAAGAAATACAACTGGCTCGATAATCAAATGGTTGTTAAAATTCAGAGCTTGTGTCATATTTAAGTTACATTTTTCACAATTTGATGGTGAAAAATTATAATTATCCAATGCATCTTGTAAAAAAATTAAATTTTCAGTTGGTAAATTTAAAGTTATAGTTATTTCTTCCCTTAAAATTGTAATAGAACACTTAGGACACACAATTTGTGCAGTAGTTGAAGGAAAGTTAAAAAACAATTGTCGTACCATGTAGTGACCTGTACAGGCTGCGTCAACTACTATAGATCCATCCAGTGCGGACTTACGTGAATTGTCATTAAACATTTGTTTTAATATCGTAGCTCTTTTTTTATATGTTTGAGCGTTAACACCATCACGTATAGCATTAGACACTAATGCCATAAATATATTTTTAGAATTTTTTCCCACATATTCTGCGTATTGGGTACTGTCAACGTATGCACAAAACCATATTTGTGTAAAAGTATCAAAAGCACATGTGTTTATCACTGATACATTTAAATTGTCCAGATAAATAGTTTTTAACTCGGCAATACTACCATTCCTTAATATACCTATGACAGAACTCTTTGACCGACTATTATCATTATAATGTAGAATCGTAGGATCTTTATCGACATATGATGATTGTTTTTTAACTTTTTTTAATTCACCTAATCCTTTCCAATTTTCAATAATTTCTTCATCAAGATCAGTCAGATTTTTCACAGTCATTATATTTTTTGCTTGAGGTTCTTCTCCTTTGGCTTCTGTTTTTTGACTTGAACGCTTAAGATTAATTGGTGCTATCAAATGCATATGTCCGAGTATTGAATTTACATGTGTCAGAAAAAAATCATCTAAACGTAAAGGAAGAGTTTTATGCTTAAAAATGATTGACTTCAAATCTTTAAACAGACTTTCCGATATAGCACTTGTTTCAGTTAGATTACCATAGCCAAAACTAGGCACCATTACAGCCGACCAGCATGGAATTAATTTACTGAACTCAAGAATTTTTTTGGCTAAACTTGGTAAGTATTGCATATTATCATGATCACCTGAGGTATTGGCATTTTCCTTACTCGATTCTTCATAATATAAATAAATTTGTTTTATTTCATCAAAAATAGATATAGCGTTAAATATCTCGTCATTTTCATTTTCCAGATTGTGCCTTAAATCATCGCGTTCATTTACTTCATCAATCTCTATGCTATGTGTTGCTATTTTTTGTTTCAGGTAATTTTTAGCATTTTCACATTCAGTTGGTTTTTGATTATTGTTTAATCCATCTGTTTCATTTAGAGCGACTGTAAAAATATTTTTTAAAATACTTTTAATTTCTTCAAATGATGTACTTATAACAAGCAATCCAATAGCTCTCATATAAAAATTTTTTACTCTATAGTTACAACTTTTTACTTCCGGCCAAGAACTTACTAAATGCATAATATGGTTAAAATCGTTTCTTATCATGCAGGTCGGAATATCCGCTCCAGGATCCTGCATTATAAGTTTTGAACAGTTTGAAAGGTAAACATTTAGATTGGAAAATTGTGTAAATGATTTAATAATGGCATGCATCAATGCTAATGATTGGTCTGTAACAATCAATTTTGGTGGAGTCTTAACTGTACGAAGCCATTCTGTTAACCAATAACTAATACAGTTATTATCGTGTTTTTCAGTTAACATGTGTGCAATTGCAAATTGGTTTTCATTTTTTCGGTCGTATAAAGCGATTTGATATAAAAAAATATTATGAGTTTGCCGCCCAGAAAAAAGATTAAATTTTTTTACTATTGATCCTGTTGCATCAATTGAAATAGTTGGAGTAGAAGTCGTTTTTAAATAATTTCTGTAGTTGTTTATTTCTGACGATGTCCAATAATGCATAAAAAACTTGTCGTATCCGATTTCTCTTATAATATTATTATATGGTGATGTTCCTTTTAAGAATGATAAAGATACTAGAGGATTTTCATTGATATGATCTTTTGTTATTGACTTATGTTTAATGAGCCTTAGAGCATTTAAAGAAGGTATGTGACTTGGTTCTTTGTCTCCATAGTCCATAATATTTTTAGCTTCAGTACGCTGAATGTAAGCCGCAGACATATTTTGTGATTTTAATTTATTAATAAATTTTTCTTTTTTTTCACCTATTACTCTTCTTTTTTTATGGTTCTTACAGTTTTTAAATGATCCAGTTATAGTACACCTAATAATCACTCTTGCTCTTTCATCAGGACAATTATCTAAAATGCCCTTTAAAATGCTTTTACAGTTTGAATAATAAGCATGTATATTTAAAAATGTATTACCATTAGGATAAATTTTTGCATGTTTGTATACAATCGAACAAGGAAGTTTTGTCTGTTCGAAAAAGTGATCATGAATAACCGATGTCCAATTATAAGGTTTCAATCACAAATATGAACGATAATCATAATTTCCATCAGAACGTTTGTATACTTGAGGTGTACCATCATATAGACTTTCCCACTCAATTTTAGTCAGAGTTATATTGAAATTAAGTATATCATCATTACTTTCAGACATTTCAGATGAACTGTGGCTAGTATTTTTCTGATCATCATTATTTTCAGGAATCATATCATTAGCTTCAGTAATAATTTGATTTTCAGATTCTTCACAGGTTTCAGACTCACGTGTATCATTTATGAATAATGTGTCAGCTATCTATCATATCTATTCACTTTGACAATAGTGAAAGCATATTTCACAGAAATTTAGTATTCTAAATCTTTCGAAATACCTATCCAACATGCATCACTGGGTCCTTTGATGGTCATTGAGTTATTATAGCGAATATTATACCTTTTAGCTACTTCAACAAACTTATCGATATCAAATTTAGATTTTGCAGGCATAATGAAACTTTCGACTTCGACTAAAAACAAATTAAAATTTGATATGTTAAATTAAATTTAAAAAAAAATCTTGGTGGTGTGCCTCTAGGTGGAATACATTTTAGGAAACGTGGAGCATATCACAAGGCAAAGTGGATGGCAAAAGCTATATACACTTTAAAATTATATCTATTTCGAAACAGACAATGATGTATCATAAGTAGCCATCAGTAAATTTATTAACCACCTTTACTATTTACCGGAGATACCCTAAATTGTCGGTACACCAGTTTTTTTTTTATTTGCGTAAAAAGTTAAGTGGCCGTCAAAATCGAAAATTTAATAATGTTTGAACTTTGAACTTTAAGGTTGGGGTATTGAGAACATGGAGCTCTCGCCTCTCCTACTTTTAATACTAAAAACTAAAAAAGGACTTTGAGATATAAATGACGTGATATTACCTTGACACACTCAGGGTTAATATTTTGTTTTCTATCGCACGTGTACGAAAGAACGATTTAGTGTGGTGTTTTACAAATTTCAAATTTCAAATTATTTAAGTAAATAAATATTTATTCTATATTAAAATAATATGTACAACACACAATTATAGTTGTATAAATAGGAGTAGGTACACACGTTCTCTCCCCGGTCAGCATCTATAATACTTATAAAAATTATTACAATAAATTATGCTATATGTAAAAATTAAAAGCAATAAACAGCAATAATTACTGACGATCCAAGTACGGAAAACCCCTTTCCTAATTTGCGCCGTCGCCGGCCTAGGTACCAATTTATCTAACGTTTAAGACATATTAGTTGTAGGTACATAATAAGTAGGTAATAACTATCCAATAGTTTTAATAAAAATTATAATATTATGAATATTAATACTAAAAGTAGCTGAAGTTATTTAAATAGATTATATTTGTAAATTATATTATGAAAATGTACTTGCCTAAATTCCAGAATTTTCTACGAAAAATCCAAAAAGATTGTTTGGTAGATAGGTTACAACAGAAAGACTAAAACAGAATGACGTAGTGATAAGATTACAAAAAATACTCTTATGTCTTTTTTCGATATCGGATTATTACTTAGTTAGTTAATGTCAGCAGCTGGTCAATAAGCACAAAAATAATATAAAAATTTCAAGATAAACACCAGTGGCCGCGCGAATTTTTATCGTATTTTTTTATCGTTTGCGTGATGATGTGTGTAAATAGTGAATACTGTGGATTTCTTTACTGCTTGATAATATAATGATAATTATAGATTTAAATGTAAATTTCAGTTCCTATTATTATATTATATCCCGCCTAAATACATTTTTTTATTATACTTTATAGTATACTATCCAATACAATTAATTTGAATAATAAATAATATTATAATTTATGATAATATCATTAATATTTATGATATATTTATCATTAATAGTTTTATATTATAAATAAAACTTACCTTTATAAAGACGGTGAAAATGAGTATCAATATAACCAATAGGTAAGTCTTCTTAAATACACACTGAAAATTTTAGAGCACATACCACGACAAAATTCAAACGAGAACAGAGAGCATTAGTGTTTATCATTTTATTATTTTTATTTTCATTACATCCCAGCCTAAAATATATTTATATAACAATAGATGACAGTCTATACAACGATGCCCCGTCAAAATTAGGAAAAACCAATAAAATAACTGCCGCACGTGTATAAACTGTTACCACCACTTACTTACTATTAACGTTACAAAAATTAACAAAGAAAACTCTAAAATGTCTTTTGTACCTAAAACAAATGGTATTTTAAGTTATAGTTTAATATATATATCTACTATAATTCTTCTATAATTCTTAAGGACCGGGAAATATTAAATGAAATAACAGTGTATTGATAAGATGATGTTTATTGGGATAGCTTTCTGTATAGTAAATGTCAGATTTTTTTAAAATAATATTTTACCACTTCTTCTCGTTATCGTAGAATAAACTATTTTCAGAATATCATAGTGACCAACGTCCAACCTAATGATCTAACCGCATTTACATGATTTGCAATCATGTACATCCACAATTATTATTATATCTTTATACAAAATGATCTCCAAAATTGATGAGATTCAAATTGGTTTCATACTAATATACGAATAATTATCTTTAAATAATACATAATTGTAACACTAGAATAAATATAGGTACTTTTAATGTAGGTATTAATTAAATTGTAGGTATCCATCGTCAACACTGCTACCATAAGAGTACCTAGTAAAGAATATGATAAGCAGTGGGTAACGGCTGTAGCGTTTTGTTTTGTATGGCAAAAGCTACGGTCAGTTTCGGATGACAGACACCTGGATTTTACAATAGATTAAAAAATTAATAAAAATAAGTCTAAAGAAATGGAAAATTAAATAATAGTATTTACTTTTTTCTTTATTACAATATTGTACAAACACCAAAACTGGCTTCCATGTATATATATATATATATATATATATACTAATTATTACATTTTATGATGGTCGCTATGTTTATTATTGGGAAGGAATATATGTAGAAGGGATTTTAAAGATCGAACTAGGAATATTATGTTTGGTATGGGAAATTGGAATATTTATTGATTAATAATAATAATTATAATAATGAAAATAATAATATTAATAATAGTAATAATTCGGAATGAACAAGAAACAGTATTTTTCTTTATATAGTTCGGCCGTACCTGTTAATAACGAAAACGTCGGGCATATTGCCTTTTTCTCTGTTTTTCTTTTTTATAATATTTTGTTCTTTTAATTTGGTATAAATATATATTATAAGTAGTGCCGAAGCAGGTACTCTGGGGCCGAACTACTAGGTGGAATTATGAAATTACGTCAGTATATTTTTATGTTTGAGTGGCTTGGAATGTTAAAATTATTCTTATTATTATGGAAGGGAAAAAGACATTTTAGGAGAGAAATATGGTAGAAATACATTATACATTATAAAATTGAGTAAGTATTGGGGATTACATTAAATTTGAGGACGAACATTGGGAATAAAAGCGAAAAGAAAAATTAGCGTTACCAGATATATATGGAGTTTTGAATGAGTTGAGTGTAGAATTTTGAGATGTAGAAAAATATCGTGGCTTCTTTATCTCATGGTGGTGGAAAGAAAACGTTTTAGAAAAAAATGTTGCCGATTGAGAAAAACTGTGGATTTGTCCTGGCCTTTTATAGGAGTGTTGGGAAAGATTGAAAAGAATAGGAGGGAAGTGGAAACCGGATTATGGAGATATTTGTGTTTGGAGATAGTAACTATTAATGTATTAAGTTAGTTAAGTTATAAAGTAACTATTAATATTTAAAGAAATGGTTATGTTTATGGGGGTGCAACAATTTTCCGACAATCCCATAAGAAAATCTTTTATATAATACCAGTATTTAAAATTTAGAAATAAAAAGGTGTTAAAATATGCTTGATGGTGACATTCTTTGCAAAAAAAAATTTACTATCATTAAACATATATTATTTTTCAAAGCTTATTCTAACTGCTATTGCTCTAAATGAAACAGATGAATAAAACAATAATCAAAAAGTTGAAGTTCAAAAGTTCAAAAGCACAAATGTCGTGACTTTCCGCACAAATCAGCACAAATGATGCACAAATCAATGACAGCATTTCAAATTTTGAAATTCGAAAGTGGGGGTGCAACCGTTTCCCCAGCACCCCCAATATTTTGTATCTCTTAAAGTTCAAAAGCACAAATGTCGCGACTTTCCGCACAAATCAGCACAAACGATGCACAAATCAATGGCATCATTCAAATTTTGAAATTCGAAAGTGGGGGTGCAACCGTTTCCCCAGCACCCCCTTAGAAAAGCTTTTGTATCTCTTAAAGTTCAAAAGCACAAATGTCGCGACTTTCCGCACAAATCAGCACAAACGATGCACAAATCAATGGCATCATTCAAATTTTGAAATTCGAAAGTGGGGGTGCAACCATTTCCCCAGCACCCCCTTAGAAAAGCTTTTGTATCTCTTAAAGTCCAAAAGCACAAATGCCGCGACTTTCTGCACAAATCAGCACAAACGATGCACAAATAAAGGCTCTTGGTTTCGTTAAAAAATTCGAAAGTGGGGGTGCAACCGTTTCCCCAGCACCCCCTTAGAAAATCTTTTGTATCTCTTAAAGTTCAAAAGCACAAATGCCGCGACTTTCTGCACAAATCAGCACAAACGATGCACAAATAAAGGCTCTTGGTTTCGTGGGGGTGCCAGGGAAATGGACCTCGAATATTCGTCAATCGTACTACTTTGCGAGTCGCGTGTGAGGTATTTAATCGTAAAGCACGACGATTATTTTTACTCGCCGAGTCACTCGCGGTTTCCCGTCGGTGTCGGATACAACACGAGTGACTCGTGCTGATAAGAAATTTAATCTTGGATTTCCCCCAAAAATAGACTATTATTTATTGTTAATATCATTATATAATTATAATATCACTATTCACTACAGTCTACAGTAGTAATCGCACGAGGCACGTCATTCCACACGAACCGTGCACTTGGCAATCGGCGTCAATATTTAAATAATCTTTAATTAAATTAAATTTACATTTTTTCTATTTAAATTTATAACTTTCTTGTGGATTGTATTGCTATAATTTGATCGAAATGGAGTGGTCCAATGAAAAGACATTGGAACTTTGTCGTTGTTTGAAAAGGAGTCATTAATTTGGAATCCAAAGGACCCATTGCATAAAAATAGAAATCTTGTCAGTGATGCATGGAAAAGGATTAAAGACAACTTCAGCGAAGACATTGCAATTGTGGAATTAAAAAAGAAGAAGGATTCGCTTATGGCGACTTATCGGCCATTGGCTCAAAAGGTGAAAAGCAGCACTAAAACTGGGTCCGAAAGAGATGAAATATACAAACCGAATTGGATCTTTTATTAAGAAATGGCAAACTTTTTACATGGAGTTTATCAACCAAAAACAACAATAAATACAGAGGTATGTAAGCTGTTTTAAATCAATTTATTGTAGGTAGGTACTATAATAATAATAATAATAATAATAATAATAATAATAATAAGTTTACCTATTTCGCCTATATATCATATAACAACATAAAATATAACAATATAATATAAAATTATAATAAAAATTGTAATACAATAAAGTTAAGATAATATATTGACTCACTTCTAAAAAGCTAAAAGCTTGTGCTAAGAAGTGAGAGTTAGTTATAGTATTAAATATTACAAATTAATTAAATATATAACAGTATAAAATCTAATAAATAAAAGTAGAAATAATGAGAAAATAAAAAAAAAAGAAAATATATACAAAATTACAATTTTTGATAACAGATTGTTAATAAAAATCATACACTTACTTTTTTATTTGAGTACAGATCACGGTTATCTACTAGAGATAACCGTGGTACAGATTTTTAATTATATGTTTGGCTGTAGTTATATTGATATACAACAAAAGTAGTGAAGTTATTTTTGGTTCTGGTCTGAACACTCTAACTATATAGTCAGTATTTTTTCTAATACTTAAGTATTTACAAAAATATTGAAGGGGTACAAATGTACAAACAGTCAATAGGTATATGGACATATTATGTTACCATCATGGTTGCATGACTAAATAATAATTTAGTGAATTAGGTCTAAAATAATTCTTGTGTTATTTGTTTTTATACATTAAATGTATTGATTTTACAATGTAAATCCTTAAAATTTTGACTGAATATTTATATTAGCATTTTCTACACACCATAAAATTTTTAAAATATTCTCTAAAAAATATATAAACACAGTTATTTTTTACAGACATTTTAAGTTCATATTTGGACGAAATTACATATTATATGTGTGAGACATACCGTCTCCACTCAGAATCGTTTTTCGTATACAATGATATTATATCATATATAGCCGAAAACCTGTTGATCATAATACAAACCTAACCAGCTGCCGTATGAATCACTCGTTACTCGTTAGTCACTGGCCCTCTGCGCTTCGTGTAACGTGTTTTCTGTGTGTGCTGATTGTTGTTATTTGATTTGAGCTTGTTACGAATTTCTTGTTCGGTTGTTACATTTTGTTTATTTGTAAATTTTTGTTTTTTTTTGCGATTTTTCATTATTTTTGTGTGTGTAAACTGTTTATTTGAAATGTCGATCCGGCCAGATATTCATTCTCAAACCAAAAAACCCGTATACAGTGTATACAATTTTTTTAAAACGTTGGCCAGTAAAAAAGAACAGCCGGAAGTAGCAAATTTTTTCCTACAATGTCAGGAGAGGACGGCAGAGGCTTGTGCGGTGAGTCTGTCTACTGTACAGAGAATTTGTAAAGAAAGTAAAACTATATCTCTTGGTGTTGAAGAAGAGTTAGGTGTTGGAAGTTTTACGGATATTCAATTTCGATCACCTAGAAAACGTACAGCCGTAACAAACCCGTCACTGGAATTGACGATTTCGACGGTGAAGTGGTCAGAAGGGTGGTCCACACTTTTTATGATAAGGGAGAATTTCCAACTAGTGCAAAAATATGCGAGAAAAAATTGATTACCGGGGGTCAAAGTCATCAATAAAAATAATTTTGAAAAACTTAATTTTAAATACAAAAGATGTAATGACGGTCGCAAATTTCTAATGGAGCGGTCGGACATAGTAGCTGCTCACGTAAAATTTCTACGTAAAATGAACGAGCTTCGAACAAATGATGATACTTGGCCAGTAGTCTACTTAGACGAGACCTGGATTAACCAGAACCATACTCGGGTACGTATTTGGCAAAACCAGGAAAATACGGAGGGTTTAAAAGTACATACAGGGAAAGGCAATCGTCTTATTATTTGTCATGCTGGGTCTCCTTCATTTGGTTTTGTCAAAGACGCAAAATTAATTTTCCGTTGTACATCTGGCAATAACAAAGATTACCATTCTCAGATGAATGCTACAATTTTTGAAAACTGGTATTTACAAATGCTTATGAACTTGGAAGAGCCCAGTATTATTGTAATGGACAACGCGTCATATCATTCTTCTTTACTCGAGGACTACCCGAAATCAAATTAAATAGTAGGAAGGTGGATGTTCAAAAATGGCTACGTGACAAAAATATAGACTTTGCTCCTGTAGAAACTCTCGATGAGTTACGAGTGAAAGTCAAACTTGCGATGCCGCGTGGAAAATATATAAATTAGATCAACTGACACACCAAATGGGGCATGAAGTGGTAAGGCTTCCACCTTACCACTGTCAGTATAACCCCATAGAACTTATTTGGGCTCAAATTAAAGGAAGAGTGGCAGACAAAAATTCAACTTTTAAAATAGCTGATGTTGAAGCACTTGTAAATAAAGAAATTGACGCGATAACTGCAGATGATTGGGCCAAATGTGGGGAACATTGCGCTTAACTTCAAGAGGACGATTTCTATAAAGCAGGACTAAGGGACGAAGTATTATAACCAATTATTTTAACTATTTATCCAGACGACAGTAGTTCGAGCGACGATGATGACGACGAGGAAGAGTAGATTTTTTTATGATTATTATTATAATTTCAAAAAAATTGTAAATATTTTAAATGTTACTATTATTATTTTAAGTTGGAATATGTGATAATAAACTTATAATAAATGTGTATACAGAAATATAAAATGTTATGTCTTTAAAGTAAAAGTCCGTTTCATAGTCTCACGTTCGAATTTACGATACGCGAGCGTATCGTACGGCCATACGACTCGTACGAGTAGCTGTGAAACGGGTTCTATATAACGCGAGTAAACGTATTTGAAAATATTTTACGCGGGAAAGCATTCTTCGAAACCCTGACGAAAACTGCCACCGGGAGCGTGACGGTCACACTTCTAGTTTCGCTGGCCGCACTATAGTAACCTACTGTACAGCGGAGCGACATCCACTTACCGCCTTTTTTTTTAAGTTTTCTGGTATTATATAAAACAAAAATAAAATACCATATTTTAACATCTCTAAATTTATTAAATGTTTATAATATTTAAATAAATAAATTAACAGTAATTTTCTTGCCACGGAACTTTTCCATTAGTCATAAAATACTCCGTAAATGTCTTTCTAATATCTTGGGCCTCAATTGCTGAACGTCTTGGTTTTTTTTCTGATAGGTAACATTGATGTCATATTATTGTCCTGACGCCATGATCCGTGTATTAGTCTACCCTCATCTTCATTATCGAATGACTCTCGAGAGCATATTTTGATGATGACGTTTTACTTTTTCGTAAAAAATTGTGAAGTAATACACAAGTCATTACTATTACCGAAACTTTTTCTGGCTGTAGCAACATTGGTTTTCTCAGTATACGAAACACAGAAGCCATTATTCCAAATTCGTTTTCCACAATTCTGCGCGCACGAGAAAGACGATAATTAAAAATTCGTTCCGAACTACCTTTATCATAAACACCTTTATATGGTTTCAAAATATGACGACTTAGAGCAAAAGCATCATCAGCTAAAAATACGTATGGTGTTGTCAATTCCTTTCCAGGTAGTGGGTGATCGGAGGGAAGGTCCAGTTGATGATTTTCCATTTATTTAAAAAATGTAGTGTTACGAAGAACTCCGCCGTCGCTTATCCTCCCCTGACATCCCACGTCAGCAAAAGTGAAGCAATAATCGGCGTCCACTAAGGCCATCAACACCACACTAAATGTACCCTTATAATTTATAAATTCTGAACCACTGTTCATGGGTGATTGAATAATTATGTTTTTGCCATCTATGGCGCCCACACAATTAGGAAAATTCCATTTAGAACTGAATTCATTTGAAATATTCTGCCAATCTTGTGAAGTCGTGGGCAACTGTAAAAAAAAAAAAAATAAAAATAGATTAACAGATTAAAACATAGTGTCCTATTTAACTATTTATAATATAATATATAATGTATATCGCTCTTGCATTATACCTATGTTAAAAATGTATACAATTTTATGATTTAATTAGGAACCAGATCCAGATGATACTATGAGACTATGAGTTTAGCTGACGACAATTCTACACCAGATGAGGAAGTTATAGACGAATCAGATTCATCATCTCTCACTTCAGAAGTAGTTTTTAAACCCCCTGCAGCCAAAGTATCAATGAAAAGAAAGAACACATCAACTGTAATTGAAAATTGCATGGAAAATGCTTGCAAAATAATGAAAGGTGTAACAGAGAAACCACTTAAAGATGATTGTTCTGTTTATGCTGACCTACTAGCTAGGAAACTCAGAAAATTTGATGAACAAACCCGTGAAATTCTTATGCACGAAATTGATAACTTGATTTTCCGTACGAAAAGGGGATTACTTAACAGAACACAATCATATTTACCTGGTTTGTATCACCAAAATCACCTGTGGCCTCTGTTCCTCATAACTATGCCATGCGACCATATACTCTTCATGCAAATATTCCTCAAACATCACCATAATATATAGATTCTCCACCAGAACCTTCAAATTCAAATTCTTCAGAAAATTCATATTCATCTCAACTATCTTCAGATAAAAATTCAACTTCTAACTATCAAATTATTCAACGCTTTTCTCCAATCTCAAGACAATGCTCCTTAAAACCTAGACTGTAGATAATCATTATTCATAAAGTATTATTATTATTATTTAAATTGTATATACCAGTAATCACAAAAGTTGTCACAGAAAATACATTTTTTTAATTACTATTTAATTTCTAAATGCAAAACATGCAAGTATAACAAACTTTAAATGTTAATGTATAAATTTAACAAAATTAATAAACAAACTCATGTTACCTTTACATGATTTCTTAATTCATGGACTAAAGCCTTACACACTTCGTGTACAATGTTTGATATCACTTGATTTGAGCACTTAAATAGGTAAGATAAACTAGTGAAACTATCACCAGATGCCAAAAATCTTAGTGTAATTGCCAATCTCTCTTGAACGGGTATTGCTTTTCTCATGTCAGTATCTTCTTTCATAATAATTGGTCCTATTTTACTGAGAAGGTGTTCGAAATCCATTGCCGACATCCGACAGATATTATGGAATTTTCCCGATAGCTCTCGATTCATATCTTCCAACATATTGGAAGCATTATATCTTAAAACATAATATACAGGGTGATTCTTTTAAATTAAATCAAAATTGGAATAATTATTTATAGTGATGAATTTATAGTGTAGATATCAACTGCTAAAATAAGTTGGTGGACCCTATTAAACTGAAAAGTTACTGCAGTAGATAAATATGTTGGTATAGTTTTGGGGGAAATGCACATAAGTTTAATTACCATGACAGCTAAAAGAATAATAGTTGCATTCAATTTGTAATGAAAATATTTTTAATGTCATAATGTAGACAATTTGAGAATAGTACTTTTTATGTAGAGAAACTTAATTTATTACTTAAATTATGCATGATATATTAGATAGTTTTAAAGGGTTCAAAATGTTGTTGGATTGCATATTTGAGTGACATGTTAGACCAGTACCAATTAAACAAAATATTAAAACAAACTGAAATATTCTAATTAAAGTTATTCTATACACTTATTTTACATCAAATATTGCAAAGTTGAAGATTCTTGTAAACGGTTGGAAATATTTCAATTTAGATTAGGTTCACCCAGTTATAATTTTAAAAATGTATTCATGCTAATATTACTGAAAAATAATTTAATATTGATTAGAAATGTATAGTACCTACATAATACTCGTGGTGCTACAGTCAAGTACATAAACATTTAAACCGAAACCAAATATTATACAAATTTAAAGTCTATTTAAATCAAAGTTAAGTGTACTAAAGTACCTACACATTTATCACTATTCAAACTTAAAATGGTTATAAAGAAGTTAACAAATGTTTTAACTGTGTAAATTGTTATTGGAATTGTAAAATAATATTCATAAGTAAAATTATGATACCAATAGAATCATTTTAAATTAAATACATTTCATCACAATTTAAATTTTGAAATTAAGTTTTTTTTAAGTATTAAAAGTATATCAATTTAACTATTTAATTTAAAACAGCATATCTCAAATACTTTATATTTTGTACATAACGTACTATTAATATTTAACTACAATTAATAATATATACACTGCCCTGTATATACACTTATTATTGATATTTTATTTTAAATAATTTCAAGACTACTAGAAAAAATACTTACTTATCTCGACTTCTATTTGAAGATAAAGTCCACCATCTTCTTTTGATTTTCTTTTTGGTCTTCATTTTTAAATCATGTGCTGCAGCAGCAGCACACACTACCGCAAATGCGGCACAAACAGTCTTTTCGTCGTCACTTTCCATTTTGGACTGAGGCAAATTTCGTATTTCATTATTTCGAATAAATATTTGGCGATTACGAGTCGTGTAGGAGCATTGGCGATGACGAGCAAAGTAAATACGATTGACGAATAATAGGTGAACACACGAGTCGTGTAGGAGCAACATCATTACAAACATCGTACATCGTACAAACTTGGCAAGTACACTCGCCGAGTATACGCTCGCAAAGTACACGAGTCGTGTGGGACCGGCTTTACACGAGCCTCCGTTACTATACATTCTTATCTATGATTCGACGTGTATAAAGGGCCACACACACTACGATGAAACACGACGGTTTTCATCGTTATGGTAAAATACGTCGATTTTCATCTTTGAATGGTTTTGCCCATACACTACGACAAAACACATCAGGTTTTATCGTGCTGCATCAGGGGCGTCATTTCAATTTATGATAGGGGAGGGCATAATAATGGCCGGCCCAATCACCGTAAAACGTTTACGTACCTACCCAAAAAAACCCGCTCGCTTCGCTCGCAACATTAATCAACTATGATTCAACACCTATTTTTTAGATTCTGCGAAGGATCTTATGGTTTTACAATGATGTTTATTTTCTTTTTTCTTTTTCTTTTTTTTTTTCTGTAAACACTTTTTCGTATAGAAATCCTTGTCCAAAAGTTTCGTCCAGCAACTTTTTAGATTTGAAATTGAACTGAGATAGTACTTTAAAGAGGTCATTTTTCCAAAATCTCCATAGTTTTTCCAGTAATCAAGAATAACGATCGAAAAACTGAGTAAAATCGGTAAAAACCCGCCGTAAACGAGATTTTCACTGTTCAGATTTTAGGTATTTAGTCATAAATCGAAAAGTATTGAAGCTAGAAACTTGAAAATTTTATCCAATATCAAATACATACTTTTTTATATTGGACAACATTTTCAGAACAATTATAGCACTTTTGACTTAAATATAGAACTTTTAATTTACCAAATTGTTTGAAAGTTTTTATGTAATATAATTTTAAATATTAGACAAAAAGTTCTGAAAATTTAATATGACCTTACTCATATACCTACCTAATTATCCTAACAAAAATTCAAAAATCGTGAGTCAAGATTTTTTTTTATACACACTTTAATAAATTATTATAACTCACCAAAAATTATACAAATAACCGTAAAATACGTAAACAGTATTTCAATAATAATATATTATATTACACTGAAGCTTTGCTCAGAATCGTTTTAAACTAAAGAAATGAGTCATCATTTCTTTAAAACTTAATACATTCATCACCAATATCTTGTCCGAGGACCGAAGGGACGAAGGACGAACTTGTACCACCATCATCTCACTTACCAGCTTTTTATTGACATAAATTATAAACCAAAACTTCATTCACTTTTGTTAATAATTTAACATATATATTATTCATAATTATCTTCCCCCAAACAAACATATAAATATTTTGAAATACATTTTATGCTGAAAAAGACAAATATTTTTTTTTTATAACATTAACCACAGTTTCTAAATAAGATATTCATATAATATTATATTAAATTTGTCAATGTTCAATTATTGTGTATTATGTGTTCTAATGTCCCATGTGCCGGCCCATGTGAAAGAAGCAGCCGGCCCAAAGTTACTTTGAAATCTAGGGTAGGGCAAATGCATACTCCTGCCCCCCCCCCAAATGACGCCCCTGTGCTGCATCGTCAATTGTGTAACGTCCTCTTAATGTACATGATCAAATAATTCTCAATAAAAATTCATAAATAAATCGCAATAATAATTCTCAATAATAATTCCTTATTACAACTCATACTCATATGTAATATTAAAATGGTTAACCATGGTATGATGTTATAAAGTGCACTTTGACTTGATTGTTACTTAAATTATAATATTAGTAATTGTATACTTACAAAGAGATTACTCTTGGTGTTGTCATGTTTTGATTGTATGGATAATGTTAATTGTAGTTGAAAAGTGCGTGTTGATTGAAGGTGAAAAGTAAATGTTGATTGAAGTTGTAGTTAAATTTGAATTTGTAGGAAAAGTTCACAGACCACAGATGTTGAAGATGTTCGCAGCGCCACTGTTACGTGGTACCCAATAAAAACAGGTACCTATCGTACTCTTGAGGATGTTATGAGTTAGAATATAAATGATGTGGTAGATAATTGAACAAGTTAAGACACTTTTAATTTAATTCACTTTACAACAATGACAGGGCAAAATTATAACTTATAACTTAGTCGCGAATAACAAATATCAAGCAGTAACTCCGAAGGGCTTGGACTGATAGCTAGATACGTCTCCCTTTCTGTGTGTATCCGGGGTTGTTATATAGTCCTCCTTGTGCTCGTGAGTGGGATTGTTATTGCTGTGCATATGTATGTTCACCATATAACGATGATCGTATGGCCCCTACTCCGAGAAAAGCTGACTGTTGTGGAAATATGCGATGTACGCATATTTAGACTGGTCATGTTAATGAGGGCGAATCCTGTTATTATTTAATTTGTACGGCACATCCTGTTATTATTTAATATATCTTATGATATGTTTCTGACTAATACATTATATTTCATTATACATTTATGTAATAATAGATATGAGCAACGTAAGCTTTGGGAATATGCGTATTATGTTAATGTGAGCATGTGTGTGAGCTTTTTACAATTAATAATGGTTTACATTTGAAGATTAAAGACGTGTGAAACAATATAATATAAATATGTATGTGAATATATGTGTGTGTGTTTGTGTGTGTTATAATATTAATATAGATATATATTTTATTTACGTATTCATTTACATTTGCGTATACAACCAATTTATATATTATATAGAATATTATTTATTAACAATTTATTAATTGATTATAATCATACATGTTACCAGAATATGGCATGATTTTAATAACAATAAAATTACTTATTCTATGGTTAGTTATTTTTATATAAAATACATCAATGTGCAGTTTTGGAAGACCTTAACGGGTGTGTTGGCCGGTGCGTGATTATATTACATCATTAGATGTTGTTGGCTCTCGAAAACAAGCGTATTAATATTATTCAATAATAATAATAATAATAATATGCATGTTACACAGTTATTATATGATTTGTAAACGATAAAGTTAATGAAAGATTGGTTGCATTGGTTAATTGTAAAAGTGGTACAGGCAAGAATTTGTGTGACATTATATGTAGGTAATGTATTTAATGAATTAAATTTGGATGTCAAGAACTGCATCGTAAGTTCGACAGATGGTGCCAGTAACATGAGAGGCCAATATAATGGATTTTCAGCTTGGTTAAATAAATAAAGTCCAGATCAAACTCATGTATGCAGGCCCCCCACATCATATTTTTGGCCCGGGTAAAGAACTAAATCCGGGCCCCTCTATCATATAGATTAATTATTTTTCGAGATGAATTGAAGGGCTTGCTGCAACAACCAGATAAATTCATTTTTTGAAATTTTTCAAGAAATGTAAATTTAGTTTAAAAATTATTATTTATGCTAAAATCCTATCAACTAAATATATTTGAATTCTATGCTCATTGATACATACATCTTTGAAGTTAAAATTGAAAAAAAATGTTTGGTATTGAAATATTGTTAGTCAAAGTTGTTACATGGACTTATCTGGTTGTTGCAACAAAAAGCACATTAATTTTTATTAATTCTTAAATAAAGTTAATTTTGCTCTTGAATCTTGTAGCATATTTAATGCTATTATTATATGTAAATATCAAATGACAGCTTATGTCTCTAAAAAAGAAATCACAGGAACCCTATGTCATCACTGCAGCAAATTACAAAACACGATAAATCCACTTATTTAAATAACTCCATCACTATCGATGGGATTTAACTGGTTGTTGTGTCTGATTTTCAAAAAAAATTTGCTCCGTTCATTTCCGCAAAAAAAATGAGTTTTGGTAAAAAGTGGATTTATCTGGTTGTCGCACCAAGCCCTTCAATTACTTCAAGACCTTAAATATTAGTTTTATGTATAAATTACGGGTGTAGTTATAATTAAAAAATAAAATATCAATAAATTGATAGGTATCCTTATGTAACGCAATTGTAGTATTGGTTTATATATTTGTTTTTTATTAGTTCAATACAAAAATCACTTACATAAATTTACAATAGTCATACATTTATATTATTACATTTACATTTAATACATATATGAGTTATCGGAATACATTCATACAATACATAATACATATGTTGACAATACATTTAATACACTGGCATGACCACACCACACTGGTATAGTACGTTGTATACTAATATAGTGTAGGTATAATACAGGCGGACTGTATTCCATACACGAACCAGTCTACAACGTACTCCGCGAGTAGTGGGATCGGCAGGTGTATTCGCAGTCGACGCTATAGGTATAGTACGGGTTACCGTACTCCGTATAGGTCGATGAGAAGGGGACAGGGTTTTTACAATACCGGTGGTTGAGGTGGCTGCCGGTCGCCGTTGAGGTTACTGGTCGCCGCTGGGTGCTGAACGCCGCTTGAAACTGATCGCTGCTGCTACTTGTGATTACCGCTACTGCTGGTTCGCCGCTTTTCCGCTAGACGCCGCTATTCGTCGGTAACTGGATTGGTTTGTAGCTCCGGAACGAACGAACGATGATTATGGATGGGAATCTGGCAGGTATAACACTGGGTTATATTCCGGTGTCCCTCAGGAGTGTGTAACCTATGCCAGATTCCTCATCATCGTTCTTTCTTCCTTATCCGATTTCAGAATGAGTGGTTCTTCTGTGGGTCCCTTTTTCCATATTAATATTGGTTTAGTACACCTTTGGGTGGAATTATCCCAACAGATTGTCACTTCTTCCTCAAGGAATATCATAATAATAATGAGGTCGCGCGATGAGCGCTATCTATCGTCCGCGATATGCGTGTTATAAATGTGGAGACCCGCGACGGTGTGTGACAGGCGCTATCTGGTAGGGTCGAGACGTTATCTCGTTACACTTAATTAATTGAAAACATGTGTAATATTATATATATAGTACAAACTAAAAATGTATGTTAAAAAAATAATATAATGTGATTATTATAACTTATACTGTATCATATTGAATGTATGTATGTATAGTCCTGGTAGTCTTATAAATCATAATAGGTACTTAATACACATTATCATTTAAATTATGATTTCAACTTTATACTGGGTAAATTTTCCTTTTCTTGCTTTTTTCTGAGCAAAGCCATGTATAATATCATCAAAATGTATTTGAAACCTTTTTCTATTATACATTGAAGTAATTATTTACATTAACCTTTAAGAACTGATAGACGTAAAATAAATGAAACCAGAAATAATTCAATAGACCGAAACTCAGTAAAATATTTTATTCCAACCAAAGAAGGGAAAATTCCTGTATGTGCTGCAGTATTCAGTTCAATAACTTCTATATCCCGAAAACGTTTGAATATAATTGCTAAAAACTTTCAACTTGACTTATGCAGCCCAAAAGAGAAACGTGGAGGTAAACATGAAAATCCAATAGATCAACAAGTAACAGCATCTATAATTGAACATATTACCCTATTTAAAGCTAAGAAAAGCCATTATTCAAGGGCAGATACAGGTCGCTCATATCTTCCACCTGGATTATCAGTGAGTAAAATGTTTTTACTTTAGAAAAATAAAATGATAATAAATAATGCACCAGTTGCTTCTTTCAGTAAATTTTATTATATTTTTACTAATAACTACAATTTGGGATTTGGGCACCCCCGTCAAGACGTTTGTAGCTTTTGTACCGAGGAAGAAATAAAAATAAAAAATGCAATTGACGAAAATACTAAATTTGATTTGATTGAAAATTTAAGTTCCCATAAACAGCGTAGCAAGGTTTTTCATAAACTCATGAAACAAATAGACAATAAATCAATTATTAACATCAGCTATGATATGATGCAAAATCAGCCCTTGCCAAAACTAAGTGTGACTGATACCTTTTATTCTAGGCAAGTATGGCTCTACAATCTTACATTTGTTTTAAACTCAGAAAAACAAAACTCTGATAGTTGTTATATGTACACATGGCTTGAAACTCAAAGTGGGAGAGGTCCAAATGAAGTTGCATCTGCGCTCATTGATTTTTTAGAAATTATTGACACAAAGTTTGAAAGTCAAAATGATCCTCCTACTATTATCAACTTGTTTTCTGATTCCTGTTCGGCTCAAAACAAGAACCAATATGTAATGATTGCATTATTACATTTTGTTAACTTTAAAGCCAAAATTATTAAAGAAATCAACCATTATTTTCCAGTTCGTGGACATAGTTATATGCCACCTGACCAAGTTTTCGGTCGAATAGAGAAAGACCTTAGACAAATGGAAAATACAATTTCTCCTGAACAATATTATAATGTTTTTAAGAAATACACTACTATCAAAATTTTCGATAAGGATTACTCTATTATGGATTATAAAGAAGCAGCTAAAAAAATTGTTAAAAAAACAGAGTTTAAAAGTACCGAACAAAAACGGTTTTCTTATATCCAAGGAAAAAAGACTGTTGGTATTTCTCAGACATATGAAGGAGAACCAATTAGAGTTCCTGTACTAAAAAAAAATGGAAATTTGGAAAATTTAGGATTAGTTGAAAAACTACCTAAAACTAGTCACGTAAAACCACAAAAAAGGGATGATGTAAAAAAACTATTAAAATATTTCAACATACCACCAGATGCTAAAGATTTTTATAATGATATTTTAAATGATGTAGTCACTGAATCATCAGCTGAAGAAGATTGCCAAGAGTATGAAGAAGATACACTTTAACAACCTTATATGTTTAAATAGGCAACTAATTTCTAGTTGATAATTTATTATTTTATATTTTGATACTCAAAAATATAACTAAAATGTATAGTACTACATTTATATACATTTTGTTGTTATATGTTATTTATTACTATTATTATTATGTTTGATATTTTACCAAGGTAGGTAAACAAACTATAATATAGTAACTCATTATTTCTAGTCTATAAAAGTTATTTTATTTGATACTCTAAAATGTTACTAAAATGTATTGTGATACTACTTGTTAAATAATATTTTGTAGTTATAATATGTTATTTATTATTACTCATGGGCGTTCTCACGGGGGGGGGATATGGGGATAGATCCCCCATGGATCTTTATTTTCCTTACATATTAGTGATACACGTTTTTGTCTACAACTTTTGATATTATATGTTTGTGACTAGTTATTATTATTATTATTTTTTTTTTGATATTTTTTCCTTATCGTGATTATTGATATATTATAATGATAATAATAACATATGATAAAACAGTGATAAAACTTACCAACTCACACGGCTATAGATAGTACTATCTTTAATCGTGTGCACGGACCACAGATATATAATACAACCTAGATAGCCGACTTACTATAGCAGCAATATCAAATATTGAGTTGCGAAAAATGGCCTACTATTCTTATCAAAAGGCCCATTGTTTACATAGTTCTTGTTGATAAAATTGTAATAAGTAATAAACGTATTACTCGTATTAGCGTAATACCGTATTAGAAATTTGAAAATCGCAATATTAAAATTTATTTTATTTAATTAATTTCTATATTAAAATTAATTTAAGATGTGCATAGATGTTTTGTAGGAAACTGCACTAATAAAAAAGTAACTGGAAGCGGTATTCATTTTTTTTCGTAAGTAACTGTTTGAAATCACAAGATTACAATTTCCTATAAATTATGTTTCATATAATTTTATTTAACGTATGTTTTAAATAGATTTCCAAAAGAATGAAAACTTAAAGGAGTTATGGTTGAAATCTATAAAAAATAAAGTTAGGTGTAGCAAACAAAACATAGTCCGAGTCTGTAGTGACCATTTTACTCAAAATGATTTTAAACAATTGTGGGTGGTCAAAATCATATTTTATTAAAAAAGGATGCTGTTCCTACAATTTTTATTGCTAAAACAACAACAGACAAAATAAATGTACACCACGATGACATAAGAAGTAAATCAAATGAAAATCCCTACGTCCAAATATGCTCTAGATACTAATGTACAACTATTTTTTTTTGTTTTTTAGTTGATTCAGCAATGTTATTGGAAGAAAATTCTATTAGATGTGCAGCAGGACAATTCTTGTATAGTGGAAAAGTCTGAAATAAACACCCTACAAGCGACCGAAAAAAAAAACTTACGTATGGTTTAAGTTGAAGCTGAAACTAATATTAGCCCTTCTCAGTCATCTTACACGCTACCAAAAGAGGAAGACCTAAAACCAAAAGTCCAGCTACACCTCGTAAAATATTAATTAAGAA
>JALBXZ010000123.1:5000-67500 GCA_027580255.1 Therioaphis trifolii
ATTTTTAAATTTAATAGCAATTTTATTGATTTTTCTCATTTATAGTACAATTTTATATACCTATTGAACAATTATTAGGAATAATTTTTTTTTTTTATAATTATTTTTATATTAGGACATATTGTATGTGTATTAATGTCTATTTCGAGCATTTGTATAATGGTAGACCGCAAAGACTGACCCGAAATGCGATAAAATTGCTAGCAGGTTCATAAAAATCCGGCCAGTTTCGTCCAGTTTAACCTAATCATCCAGTTTTATTTTATATTTAATATTTTTTCAATTACATTTTTAATTTTAATTTTTAATATTTTAAAAATTGTATTTATAATTGTACCTAATGCCATTTTCTAATTAAATAAATAAGGCATTATCACTACTTATACCATTAGTATTTTTTTAAAGTTAAAAGTCAATATAAAAATATTTTAAGTGCAATTTTTAAACGCAATTTTGGGTATTTTTTAGTGCAATAATGCAATCAATTTTTAAAGATTTTATGTTTCGTTATCGCGCGTTATGACGATTATCGCCCGGTGCGATACAGGTGAATCGTAGAGTATTTTAATTGTGAAGTATTTAAATGCAAGATTCGTTCTAAAAAACCCGAGTGACTATGGAGAGACTTAAAAAAAAATTGTATACAATAATTTAAGAAAATCACTTGGTTTATGGGATACTAGTGGTGGCAGACCATAGAGTAATACTCAATATCAGGAGTGGGCAACTGGCGGCCCGCGAGCCTTTTTTATCTGGCCTGCGCTACATTTTCAAATTTCATTAGGTATAGGTATACAATTTTAAACTTTATCGTCTATACTCTATAATCTATAATGTCTAGTACACATCCTCAAAACTCTCACTAAACTGCAAATAACTATTTATATTTAAATATTTAATTAAATTATTTTCAATAACGCTTTTTGTATAACCTATGTCCTATTTCATTATAAACAAAATAAATGCTATTTAAAATGTATATTTTGAATGACCTTTTTTTTTTTTTTTTTGCTTTCTACGCTCTGGGCCGCTATATTTTAAATTTCTAAAAATTGGCCCTATAGTAACTTTGAGTTGCCCATCCCTGCTCTATATGGCAGACTGAGAATGTAATCAATTTTATATTGATAATACCCTATCGGATTCGTGTTGCTTTTAACTTTTAACTTTTAAAGTTTTTAAATTTGTTTAATGATGCATTTGATATTTTGAATTCAAGATCACTCAATGGTTTTTGTTACAAAAAAGCATTATTATATGTGTATTTATTTTAATGTGACATGAGTAGCTTTTATTCATAAAAGTGGTCGCACTGAAGGAACACCGTTGTCGCTGCGTTATCTAATGTTCATGGCCACCCTTTGTACTGAACAAAGTTATTACAACTGTGATGATACCTATCTATTTTGTCATGGCATTGGTGTGCGTTATTAGATAAGAAATACCAATGTTTTATATTTAATTTTTCGACGCACCGAAACGCAACGCAACTCGCGGCGTTGGCGTGTGCCCGGCCTAAAACTCGTTGAAGCACTCGTATCCGCTGCCGATTTATCGAATTTATCATAACTTTTGCTTTTGGTTTATTATTAGTACGTACATAATATATTTGAATGTACGTGTCTGAATCGTTAGTAGATAATCAAAACGTAATGGGCTTATCAATTGATTCGTCTTGCGAGACTTGGCTGCAAAAAAGCGCGTTGCAGCTCGTCGTCAAATGAAAATCGATAATTTTGTCAAAAATATATAATAAACATAATATGCTCCTAAGAATGTAATGCATTTCTAATAATGTGTTGCATGGCCTTCTGATAAATTATTATTAACAATAATAATAATAATAATAACAAATATGTACCTAATATAAATTATTAATTAAAAATTATAAAAAAAAAATTATTTTCAATATCCGAACTTTTGCGTTTCCGAACTAGGTGCGGTCCCAATTAGTTTGGATAGGTAATCGAAGTTCTACTGTACTGTATAGTCGTAGAATATGGTGACCATTTTTATGAGAAAAAAAACGGGACGAATATTTTCGGTTCCCTCTCTAAAAAAAAATCTTCAAATTTTTTATGACTTCTATAATTTATACGGTTCAAATAATAAGTAGTTTAATATTTAAATAAAATATTGACTTGAAATAATTTTTGCTGTAAGATCGAAAATATTGGTCCGAAAATTGTTAACTGCAGTTATTGAGTTGATGTCGATTTCTAATAATTTTCTAATTTATTCGTTACATAATTTTATGCCATAATTTATTGATGAACGGATTGCATTTAAAAAAATGGTTGAATTTACAAAAAAAAAAAACTTAAAAAATTTAAATTACAGGAATATTTTTTAAAACGATTTTTTATAACAATATTATTGCTTCAATAGTAAGTACGAGAACGCGATTTTTTTCGTCCGTCAATAATATATTTTTATGCTTGAAAATATTCTATCTAATAGTTGAATTAGTTCCTGCCGTGGCTAAAGAATATTCTATAGTTTTTCAAAAATTGTCGATCAATATATTTTTACTTTTTAAAATTGTATTAATACCTGCACCACCGAGATCCGAGGTCGAGGCGGTCGGCTCGGATGGTGTGTTGCAGTGGACACTAATATATTACAAAGTAAAAAAAAAAAAAAAAAGAATAAATAAGACCGTATAATGAGGATATAATTCAGTACAATAAACCAGTTACGTAACACGGTTATCGGGGTAGGACGCCCAAGGGGACGAAAAAAGGTATTTACAACTAACGTTTATAACAAAAACGAGATAGAAAAAGAGAACCAATAAATATTTACTCACCGAAGGTGTCACTCTTTGAAACCGATTCTCCGCTTACGATTGCGTCGTCGGCGGCGGCGGCGGCGTTTTCGACAATAGGTACGACTCGACGAAGTAACACGGCGTCCGTGCAAAAAGTCCAAGACAATAACTCGTACCGACCGGGGTAACGGAGTCGTGACTTGCAGACGATCGCTGCGGTTCACGTGTTGGCGGCACGGCGGCAGTATAGTTCGAAGAATGGCGCGCACTGACGACACTTCGAAACTCGAGTGTCGGATTACGAGATCCGGACGGTCGGCAAATACGACGAGGACGCGGGACAACGGCAAAAAACGGCACGTAGAGAATAAACCGCACATAATATTATGAATGTACACGCGGCTTCGACGACGGTCCGGCGAGTATACGCCCGGGGCCACGGTGAGTCGCACACCGACGACCGCCAGAACGACAAACACACGACAGAATGAGCGTCAAACAACGACTTAGGACGACTTTCGGACGATACCGGGTCTATATATATAAATAATTGTCGTCGGTTTTATCGCGTTCGGATAACGCGGGACCGGGGAAACACGGCGTGTGCGACAGAAAATTCTAGAACATTCTAATTTTAATTAAATTTCACGATATTATCGCTCACGTCGCCGACATCATAATCGATTATTGATTGAACAATGTATCACACACTATCTTTATTCGACACTATATTAAATTCTTTTAACACGTTGACGGACAGTGACTGCTATATCAGTTAAAAATACAAAAGTCATAGAATGGCATAACTGCTGTAACAGCTACGTTTACTATGGCATACCGTATTAGAACCAACTTAATGTCCAATTGTGACTTAATAATTGTTTGGGCAAATCATTGAACGGCTTCCAAAAACAGATGTTTATCTATTTTTATTATTTGTTACAATTACAATAATTATAATAAGTTTATTTGCATATATATTGCTTCTTATTTGATACCATTACATTCAGGGCCGGATTTACCGACAAGCAAAATAAGCATTGCTTACGGCCCACGAAAAAATTCGGCCAGTAAAATGTCCGGTATAAAAAAAATATATAAATGACTAGCTGACCCGGCAAACGTTATTCTGCCATATTAATTTTCAAATAAATCGAACATAAGTATAAAACATTAGCTTAAATTATCTCACAAATATAGTATATACGAAAAAAAATGCATTAAAATCGGTCGAGCCTTTTCGGATAGGTACGTTATTTCACACTATATTTATTTGATAGATTAAAAGTTTTCAATTTAACATGGTTTCGTATTAAATCTTATTTATATTCATTTATTAAATAATGAATTGTATCGCGTCATTTGTAGTTTTCACTCCCCTTCCCCTAATTTTGGAGAAAGACTATATATATATATATATAATAGAAAACAATAATCTTTTGTATATTTTATTGATGTTACTTATATATTTTATTAAGTAATTAATTAGGCCCATCTGAATCATTTGCTTACGGCCCCCAAAGTACCTAATCCGGGTCTGATTACATTCATCTTATAGTTTTATTCATCTTATAGTTTTATCTTATAGTTTTATCTTATATTTTTATAGTTTTATTCATCTTATAGTTTTTTGCGACTTCATTAGAAATCCATAATAATTTCTTATTATGACTGGTTAATTGATCGTTAATAAATATTTTGTTTTCCGGGAAATTTCTATGAATTTCATTAGCTAATAATGGATTATTATTTTTGTATCGTAGTTTTATGTTTTTAATAAATAATTCTTTGATATTTTTTGAAATTAGGTGTGTATAAATTTTACCGTCCGTGTTCTTGTATGCTTTACCTCTAAAAGCGTCAATGATATCACTATCATGAACGTCACACTTTAATGATTGTGCTAACGTTTTGACAATCTCAGTAATATTTTCATTGGCAGTTTTCGGAATACCAGAAATCTCTATTTTATTAGAGAGCATTAATTGTTCATTATTGTTGATTACTGCCTTGAGAATATTGACTTCTTTTTCTAATTTAATACATTTGTTTTCGTATCTTAACATTTTATTTTCTATATCAGAAATCTTTTTAACAGCTTCTTCTAGCTTAACGTTTAAATCATCAATCGAATCAGAGCAAAAACCAATAGATTTCTCAATAGATTTAACATTATCAGAGAGCGATTCAATTTTATCCAAGACAATATTTAGGTCAAGTTTGACCGAATCAAGATTGTACTTTTCACTGCATTCAAATCCGTCCAACTTTTTACGTGCTGCAACATGTTTGAATTTGGAAGTACAAGTTTCACATTTCCAGCTATCTTTAGTATTATTAAAGTTAGTTTGTGTTTTAAGATTTGTACATGCAGTATGAAAATCATTGTTACATGTAGAACATATAGCTCTTTTATTTGGGGAAACCATTAGATTACATTTAGCACACGGCATCATTATAAAATTATTAAGATAAGATATACTTATGAGTTAATCTATGTAATCGTTGGGACTAGTCGTCTTTCAGTTTTTTCCGCTCCGTTATCTAAATTACTCTATAATATGAATTGTTCAAAGTGCAGTGGTGTATTGGTCGCGTCTGACTGTATTAAATGCCTTAAATGTTCTAAACAATTCCATATTGCTTGTTCGAATTTCTCAGATTTATCGGACAAGAATCCCAAAACGCGTCGTGCTTCGTGGCTGTGTACTTCATGTGAGTTTACTAGACTTGGTAACAAAAAATCTCCAAATTCGAAATCATTTTCGGATTCTATAGATACTGAATACAAGTCTAAAATTGATAATATACTATTCGCAGTAAATGAAATTAAAAAATTGATTTCTAAACATGAAAGTTTATTTTCTGAATTAAATAATAAACTTGATGAAGTTTCAAACCAACTGCTTGACTTGGGTGCCCGAACTGCTGTGTTGGAAAACAGAGTTACTATATATTAGAAAATCGTGTATCTACTATTACAAACTCTTCAAATTTTTCATCGGACGAGACTATAATATCGGAAGTTATTGATCGTCAGGCAAGATCACGTAATATAATTATTTTTAATCTTCCGGAACCTGTTGGTATTAATGAGAACGATACATCTTTAATTAAATCTGTATTAGATGATATAACTCCTAATATTGCTGCTGTAACAATCTCCAGATTAGGTCAGAAATCAAACAAACCTCGTCCACTAAAAGTTATATTACATGAGCCTTCTGATGTTTTTATTATACTTAAAAATAAACATAAGTTGCGTACATCTCCTATCTATGGATCTATTCGTATAACTCCTGATCGTACTACTATGCAGAGAAATCAAATTCGTGATGTTATTGGAAAACTTGAGGAACGTAAAGCAGCCGGTGAGTCAAACCTAATTATGAAGTTTATTAAAGGTATACCAACAATTTCAAAAAACTAAAAAATGGGCCAATTAATTATAATTTAAGCTTTTATTATCAAAATGTACGTGGGCTCAATACTAAATTAAATGTTTTAATGCAAAATGTATGTTTATCTGACCTCGATTTCATCGGCTTATCTGAAACATGGTTATCTTCAAATGTAATCTCGTCTGAATTGGGTCTACACAATTACATTACTTATCGCTGCGACCGGAACCAGACTACAAGCATTCATTCCAGAGGTGGAGGAGTTTTACTGGCAGTTAAGAATAAGTTTCATTCTCGTTTATTACCCATACCTATCAGTCCGGTTGAACATATATTTGTTATTATTAAAATCGATAATAGTTATGTTATAATAGGTAATGTCTATTTTCCACCTCATACGGATATTTCAATTTATATTAATCATTTTGACATTATTAACAATTTACTTTTGAGTTTTCCTTATGTTAAAAATATAATTATGGTTGGAGACTACAATCTTCCTAAATTTCTATGGCGCCCTAGTACTTTTGGTTTTTTCCCTGACCTAATGAATTTAAATAATATTGAATCGGAATTCATATCAAAACTATCTTTTTTAAATTTCTTTCAATTTAATAATATTTTAAACAGTACGGGTTCAATTTTAGATTTAGTTCTTTCTGATTTAAATAATTTAGTTGTAAATAAAGCTGTAAACTCTCTTGTACCATGTGATAATTATCACCCGGCCTTACTCATAACAATTCCCATGTTTATATATGAACCGATTGAATATAACTTGTGCAAGTATAATTTTTTAAACTGTAATTACGCAGATATAACTTTTAGTTTAGCATCAATAGATTGGTATAAACAATTTAAAGGTCTTGGTATTAATGAAGCTGTTGATGTATTTTACTCTATTATTTATGATATTATTGATATTTTTGTACCTAAAATAATTATACGTCAATCTAAACACCCTTTGTGGTTTAGCAAAAGTTTAAAAGAATTAATTTTTAAAAAGAAAATTGCTCATAAATTGTATAAGAGTTCTGGTCTGGTGAGTGATTATAATAAATTTTCAAATTTACGTTCTAAATGTAAATTTTTTTCAAAAAAAGATTACCAAAATTACTTAAATAAAATTCAATTAAATTTAAAGACTAAACCTGATCAATTTTGGAAATTTGTGAACAGTAAACGCAAAACCAATTTCCTACCAAATAATATGTATTGAAACACTGATCAATTTAATACTCCTAATGATATAGTTAATGCTTTTGCTAACTATTTTTCTAGTGTTTATGAAGACTACAATTATTTAAATCTCAACTTCGAACCTCAAAATCAATCTAAAGTCCTTCTTTCGTCACTTCATTCTTGCTCCATTGATCTAATTGAGGTGTTTGAATCACTTAATTCCTTAAGTTCTACTTCCAGTCCAGGTCCTGACTTACTACCTAACATATTTCTAAGAAACTGTAAATTTGTCATTTCTTCGCCTTTATTATACTTATTTAATTTGTCACTCTCCACCGGTATTTTTCCCGATACTTGGAAAACTAGTTTCATTCGACCAATTCCGAAGTCTACTTCAGATTTATCAAATATTTCTAACTACCGGCCAATAACTTTATTTTCTCTTATTCCCAAAGTATTTGAGTCGTTAGTTGCAAATAAAATTATTTATGATTTAAATAATATTATCATGGATGATCAGCACGGTTTTCGACGAAACAAAAATACGATTACCAATCTTACTAATTTTCAACTTTTTGTATCTGAGGCCCTTTCTCATGGTTTAAACGTAGATGTTATATACACTGACTTTGCTAAGGCCTTTGATAAAATTAATCACCAAATATTATTCATAAAATTAAAACAGATTGGTATTAGTGGATTGTTCTTATCGTGGATAATCTCTTTTATTGAAGATCGTTTGCAAATTGTAGCCTACAAAGAGAATTTGTCTATTCCAATACGTGTTACTTCAGGGGTTCCTCAAGGTTCTCACCTAGCACCAATATTATTCCTTATATTCATAAATGATATTCAATTTCAATATTGTAATAAATTACTATTTGCTGATGATCTTAAATTATTCCGTACAGTTAACAATCAAAATGAAGCCGATTTACTTCAATTAGATTTAAATACTCTTTATGAATGGTGTATAAATAACAATTTTACACTTAATATTAGTAAATGCCAGATAATGACCTTCTCTAGAGATCGATTATTTTCGAAATTTGTTTATTACTTAAATGGCGAAACTCTAAATCGTAATATGGGACCTATTAAGGACCTCGGTATATTTTTTGATTCTAAATTAAAATTTGACTGTCATATTAACAACGTTGTTGCCAGATCTAACCAAATCTTGGGTTTTATTCGTCGAAATTGTAATGACTTTCATGATATATTAGCCATAAAGTCGATTTATTGCTGTCTGGTACGATCAATTTGTGAATATGGATCAATAATATGGTCTCCTTACACATCCATTCATAAGTATAAAATTGAGAGCATACAACAAAAGTTCTTACGTTTCGTTTCTTTTCAATGTTCCATACCTAGAGAACCACACTCTTCGTATACCCCACTTTTAACGATGCTATCTATTGAAACGCTTGAACAACGCCGTTTACGATTAGATGTGTACTTTGCGTATAAGCTCTTCTCAGGAAGTTTTGACTGTCCTACCTTTTTGTCCTATTTTTCTTTCCATGTCCCTATTCGTAACACCCGGTCATTAAACACATTTTATCTAAAAACAAAAGTAACTAATCACATAAGCAATACTCCCCACAATAGAATTATGAAAACTATAAATGAATTAAAAATCGATCTGTTTAAATCACCAAACTTCAACTCTTTTAAAAATTACTATAATTCTTATCTTGTTAATACTTAGCTATAACTGTTATATTTATATTATATGTTTGTATTTCATTATATTTATATATATATTTGTAAACTACTATTAGTTCTAACGTACGATTGTCACTATTATAATGCATGTAATTGGGCTTGGCCCGTATAATAATAATAATAAAAAAAAAAAAATAATAATAAAAAAATAATATGATACGCACACAAAAGCACTATGGACCCGATAAAGACTATAAAGAAAATGTCGCTAAATCCGCCAGATAGTGCTTGTTTAAAATCTGTCATAATAGTTGCTGCAGGCTGTAGATTTTTATTTAAATTTAAAACTTCTCGAGCTATTCGGTTATAACTATCTCGTGTTTTATTAGGAACAAGTGCATAAACCAACGGCAAAACTGTATTGAACTTTATAGCATGTGTTGTAAGGAGCTGAGTAAACAGGTGTGGGGATGATTTGAAGGTACCATCAATAAACCAATGACATTGTTCGGATGATAATATTTTTAAATTATCATCCGTTGAAAATAATAAAATCCGATTATTATCGCAAAGACCGCTATCATGAAGAATGAATAGATCGTCATTTAATATAAAAGTATATGGCTCGATAAGAACCGATTTTCCAAAAATTCGTAAAAGTTTTAAATTCGTCCTTCGAGCGAGAACCACGGATCGTCACCGGCGTGAAAATCGACGTTCGTTCGGCACACAGCGCGCCGTATACAGCCGTGTAATGTGGCGTTTCAGACGCGCGCGCCCGTGTTTTCAGTAAACGGCCGGTGCCGGGGTGAGGCGGGGACCGAATATTTTTCCGTCCCTAAGTTAAATTTTATTTTTCGTAAATTACAATTTCCCGTGTCAGAACCGACTTTGTGACTGGGAAAAAAAAAAAAAAAACTTTTCGAAAACGAAAGAATTTATCGATTAGGAAACGTTACGTCGTCGGAAAATCGTATATTTGTTATACCGCGCGCACAACACACACACACACACACACACACACACACACACACACACACACACACACACACACACACATATACTTACACATTCACCACGTGACTATTGAAATACTAACACGTGTGACTGCACATGGTGACAAACGTGATGTATAATTTATTCAACAGGGTTGTGAAAATATAACGATAGTATTATTGTATAAAAATATTTGGATCGTATAGCGTTGACAATCCGAAAAAAACATGGAGGGACGTGCGTACCCCACGTGGTTCAAAAAACACATTTACAATACAGACTAAGCTACATGAATAATATATAAATAAGGCAGTCCATATCGAATGATGTTTATAACAAATATAACTTTACTCCAAATCATAATTATCTAAATTAATTTATTTCAAAAAATTGGTAAACACATACAACATAATCAAAATACTTGTCCTTTAATCATTTAACGCATGATTTTTAAATAAGCGAATTGAAAAAAATCAATAATGTAGTAACAATAAAAGAAAAATTCAAACAAATTTGTTTTTATTGATTGCTAATTCTGATATGTTACCCCGAATCTTTAACATTTTAATTTTAATAATTCATAAAGCATTATTACAATACTTTCCGCGGGTCATAGGTTTAGAAACGCTGTTCAAGAGTACTTAAATGCGAAAATATCCAGCCTCTTTCAAGTATCTCTTTGTACCTCCTCTCGCGGTTTCGCCGGTGGCCCAGCAAAGTCTACTTAAACTTCTATATAGTTGTTACCATAGTATAACCATAGTTGTTCCAAATCGAAAAAAGCTAGAAAATAATTTTTTTTTATTATTTATTGACATTACACAACTAAAACAAATGTCCACCCTTACAATCTGTGTTCACAAATCTTGACGTACTTGAAGTTACCCCTCCCCCAACTTTGTCCAATCAACTTAAACCCTTTCCAATATTTCGCAACCAACTTTTCGAGATTTGCAACTTGACGTATTATGCTCGAAAAACGTTTTAAAAAAGTTGATCGGGCAAAGTCAGGGGCTGACTTCACACACGTCAAATCTTTTGGTATTTTTTCATAAGTGCCAGCAAGATTTATTAAATAATTAAGAAAATAATGAGTCATGAGTTCTGAAGTGGTGTCACTGGACACTCCCTTCTTACAAGCTTTTATTTCAATACCACCTTCATACAATTTACTTATTGTATTATCAATGTATACAGATTTTAAATATTCTTTTAAATAATAATAATAATAAAATAAATAAAAGTGCCAGCAAGTCTCAGAAAGTCGAAAATTTCTTTGTGAACTTGAATGCATTTTGTACATAGTTTTTTTTTTTGTTTACCGTGTATTATTGCTTTATCCGTGACATTATTCGATCGATCTTACCTCAGTGCTAGCTGCGGTTATCTACAGAAAAGACCACGACGGTTTGAAATACCAGCATAATTTATTGCTCGCGTATGTACCGGTGTACGGTCGAGACATTATCGGATTGTTAATTCATTCCCATATTCCATGGAAATCGGCAGCAAACGGTTCATTTCCTCTTTGCCCGTGATCCTTTCCAATGCGTTATTCGCGCGGATTCCCGTACGTAGGTATGTAGTGCTTTAATGTGCACATTAACTACTAATAGACGCGTATCGATTACGCCAGATTTATTATTATTATTATTGTTATTATTATTATATTACTATTGTTATTCGTTCACTGCGGTATGACTATGTCGTCGAGAAATGAGAAAAAAAAAACGCACATTTTAACCTTTAAATACATACTGTTTTTATTATTTTTTGCGACGCGTTTCAAAAATGATAATTAGGGCAGAGGACTTCTAGTTTTTTCGTATTTTTTTAGAAAGATCGTAGGATTGTGTTAGTGATAAACAAATATGTTTCATTACATCAGGAAGTCATATTTAATATTTGAATTTACTGTTTGGAGAAATGTTTTTTTGCAGACTTGCAAGGGCTCATAATTTATTAAAAAAATATATTATTTTATTGTACCAGAGCGCCGAGAACTTTTTGTACCAGTTTTGTTAACTATAGTATAGGTACTGGTGTTCTCCAGAGTTTTGGACCCACGTACTCTGAAATTATAAAATGCTGTTCGTTTTTATTTTACTTAGATTTGTTCAGTTATAATTAATTAGAACAAGTTAATAGAAAAAAATATTTAACATCTATCTATTAATACAATAAAAAAAAGAATATAATTACACGCATTGATGGAGAGAAAAGACCGCGAAAGTTTTTTTTTTTTTATTTATTTAGATTCTTAGTGAATCGAAAAATGTTTTGGTTTTACATTTAGTTTTGTTCGATTACAGTTTTTTTCCTTTTTTTTTTTTTTTTTTTTTTTGTATGATTAATACAATTTTGGGTAGGAATAATTATTAATAAAAATAAAAATAAATATTCTATGGTTGTTTTTATTTTTGTGATGCAATTGGAAAAAATCTTTTGCAATTAATTATTCATACGCACATGACGGCAGTGTTTGAAACGTTCACTTAAAAATTGAACACGTTCACGTTCTTCGAAAAAATGAACGCGTTCATTTGGCCGTTCACTCAAACTTTTTTCATTTTATATTTATGAATTGTCTACCTGTATAGATTCTGTATATATGTGACCTTTACAAAATTAATTTTTAGTGGTAAAATTCAGTGCACAATTATATAATTAGGCACACAACCTAAGGAGGGAACCAAGTCCGCTTCAAAATGTTATCCTCCAGTTTTTGAGTGTAATAAAAATTTTCCGCCAGAATACTTGATTCTTCAACTAACTCATAGGCGAGTACATAATTTGATGTATAATGCAATTTATTGTAAATTCATGGAAACCACAAAATGTGTTGTTGTTTTTTGAGCAGATGGCCTATTGAAAGTATAAAAGTTAAAATAGAAAATATTATCATTGATTATAAATCTATAATCAATGATGTTATATAATAGTTAATAATTATTATTTATAAATATTTTTATAAGTTGGTTTATAAATTTGAACGCCCCGAAAATAGTTCAAATTCATCAAAAATATAAACGTCGTTCACGTTCACGTTTAATTTGAAAAAAGTGAGTAACGTTCGCGTGTCGTTTACAAAATATGAACGTTTTCGTTTCGTTCATGAATGACGTTCTCTCCAAACACTGCATGACGGATAAACCTGTGTGTATTTATTTCTTTTGAGTGTTTAATGCGTAATCGGTATAGCCGTTAACTTGTATTTTCACTTGAAATACTGCAAAATCAATTTTGATGTTATTGAATTATTGCAGGGATTTGCAAAACTAAATTAACTGTGAGTATAGTTATGGTACGTAATATATAATTAATTATACACTATATTATACAATTTGTCTTAAATATTAGATATCTTTCACTTAGTCTGTCCACTGAATAAGGTACAAAAATATACCGAATAATCAAAAAATGAATTTATCATTTTAAAACATTTACACGATAAATTTGAGAAATTTTTCTATTTTTCTACAAAACTATCATACAATACGATGCATTTTTCCCAACGATTGACCTACTTAAAAATGCCATCGTAGTACTCGGTTACTGCGTTCACGACCGTCTACTCATTTTGAAAATGAGTTCTTCCCAAGTGGTTTTTCAAGGGACCAAACAAAAACAAACTTGAAGGTACCACATCAGAGCTATATGGAGGATGTTGTAATACTTCCCACATGTATTTTTCCCAACCACGCTTTGGTTTTTCCAACTGAATGTGGGGTTTGCGTTGTGATACAACAGTTTGTTCGAAATTTATGTCAAAACACAAAATAAATGAAATTAATGATTGATTACCTTTTCGAGGTGAAACAAAAATGTCGTGTGTTGCGAGCAATTATCAACTAAATAAAAATGATTATTATAATAGTATTATATTTTATAGTACGGCTCGAAAATTATTTCATTAAAATGCTATAAAATTATTTGCATAGTTACGTTAAAAAAATATTCAAAATTGGACTTGAAAATTTGAATAAATTTGTTTTATAAAATTATTAAAACTTAATTTCAAAAGTTTTTACAATACGTGAATCCGTTAATGAGAAAAACAGCGAAAAAACGGTAAAATTCGCTGTAAACGACACTTTCATTAAATCAACTTTGGTCATTTCGTAACAACTACATATTTTATTATACATGGTGTCCCAGGTCTATTTGACTAATGCAATAACTTTTTTTCTATTCAATATTTTTAAATTTTTTTTTTTTTTTTTTTGTAATGATTTTTAGAGCCCTGCACTATAATTTGTATATCTTATATTATATTATATTTTTTTTACAACAAAAATAAATAATTTAAATTTTGTATTTAATATTTTTCTAATAATTCATGATAGCTATTTCATAAATAAGTATTTAAAAACCATTTTGGCGTTTAAAACTTTTAATTTGGTCAAGTTGTTAGTTTTTAAACAATTTTCAAAGTGTGTTAAAATTCAAATTTATTTCTTGCTAATCACTGTTACTGCTGTAGTCGATTTTCAATTGTTTTTTTTTCCAAGAAGCAATACATTTGTTATCATTAAAAGGTAGGTAATCAATATTAAATACACACACATACTAATACGTATTTTATCATAATTTAACATAATATGATTATAATTTATAACACCATGTAACTTAGGGTGACCAGACGTCCCGTTAAAAACGGAATTGTCCCTTTTTTGATCATCATGTCCCGTCATCCCGACAAACTTCGAACGGGACGCTTTTTATCCCGTTTTTATAAGTGGGTCTCGTTTTTATAAGATGGTCCCGTTTTAATTCCGTTATTCCCATATAATTATGATAATTTTATGAAATAAATATTTATGTACGAAACGAATATAAAACAATAACTAATAAATTAACATCATTATTGATCAATAAAGGAAAATATCGGCTATCGGAAGAGAGCAAACGTATTACGGCCAAAGAAGGTATGTTTGCTTTTCAAACTATCAAGCATATTCATTCGTTTCGATCTATGGATTGTACGTCCTCACTTATAAAGAAAATAAAATATAATAAAAAATTGTCTTCTGCGCTCGAACGAAATGTGAATTGATTATATCAAAAGAAATTGGCGCTTTTGCAATGGAGCAAGTTTTAGAAGCGTTAAAAAGTATTAAATTTGCAACCCTTATGAAAGATACATCAAATCACAAAAATCTTAAACTCGATTTTTTTTTTGGGGGGGGGGAGGGGGGTAACAACTGTCCCATATTTTAATTTTTTTAATATGGTTACCCTAATGTAACTACTATTACTTATTTTAAATCATCATCATTCATCTATATTTTATTGTTCAATCATTTAAATACGTTTAAACAAATTTAGAACATTTTGATTTTGAATTATAAAACAAATGACATCAGACATGTGGTTTGAATATTAATTATAGTTATTCTTTAAGTCCTTTTTAAATTTAAAGTTTTAATATTATTTTATGGATCAAACACATTTTGCCGTTATCACTAAAAACCTTATGACTTGTCTTCTCATATTTTAAGACAATTCTATTGTATTAAATGTATGAGAAATACCTAGTAATACCATGGAATTATCAGATTGAACATAATTCTTGGAAAATATTTTTGGAAATGCCTTTGAACACAGGTACATATTATTATCATTAGTTTGCAAGTTAAAATTATTTTATTTTAATATCTTTATAAACTTTAGGTAATTAGATACAAAAAAATCAAATATTAAACATACATATAATAACATTTTAAATTCTCAACACTTCAAATCACTTATCAAGAAAAATATTCAAAATTAAATATTATGTACTTTATCTATACATACACAGTACTACAATTGAAGATTTTAATTTAATTTGAATAGCAAAATAACATTTTTGTTAAAATGTGAGTATCATTTGTATTAAATTAATTTATACTTCAACCTAACCATTTTAATATTAATGTTTATATTATCACAGTTAATGAAAATAATCTAGGTGGATGTCAACATTAAAAGTATACATATTTGGTGAGAGTTCAAACAATTTCATTTTCAATCACACGCAGTTAGTTGTATAATTAATGCTTATTGACTCGTTATTTCACATTTAAAACACGCGGGTAACCCTGATTGATTTCTGTATCTACATACGTATAATCAGTATTAGGAATAATTTTTTGATTAGTTGGACTAAAAAATGTGTGGTTACTCTTATGATTATTAGTTGAGCTGTGATTAAAATCATGATTGAATTTCTGTGTATAGTGGTGGTGATAATATTGATTTCGATTATTATATCTAAATAGTCGATACGGCTGATTACTGTTTTAAAAAAGGACCAATAGACCCGTACAAAATATTTTACGTTTTCTCAATCTTTCATCACTGAATAAAAGACAACCCTATCTGCTCTTCAAATTTTTACAATAATTAATATCAGCCGAAATCGACTTACCTGACTTTCTCTCCCTTAACTGTATCAAAATAAATTAAATTAATAAGAAATATTCAGAATACTTCAATCCAATTTTCTCAAACTAAAATTATGTATTAAACCCTCCGGTTAATCTACTGGTGCTTGCAGATAACACGCATAACTTTGATTTTATTTAGTTCCTATAACTTCTTATAAATTTAAAACTTCTCGCCATAACTATACCTAATTGTACGGTTATATCTATATCTTTATTGTATATTTAAATGATGCAATTTATTTTAGAATGTATATTGCTCAATTTTACTGATACTCAACGCATTCTCTTTTAACTTGTAATAAAACAAAAAAAAAATTTAATTAGAGTTCGTTTATATTAATAAATAAATAAAATTATTCATAGGTACAAAAAAAATAAATATATTGTGTGATAAATATGAATGTGTTGATAATATTTAACAAATCAATTATTCTTATTTTAAATAATAATAACTACTACCTATCCATTTTAGAAACATAAGTGTTATGTTAATTAATTATTATCTATCTATTAGAATTTACTGTTATGTTAACTGCTATTGAAACAGAAACTTTCATTAAAAAACTTGAAATAATACCAATAGGACAACCGTATCAATGACAATGTTTGTAAAGAACTTTCACATAAGTAGAAGAATTAAATGTTTTACTATGTTTCCTACCTAGTAATTTTAAATCCATAATCAGTGATGTTCCCATCATTTTTTATGAGGGTATACTATGATGAATGAATGAAGTTTTTCACGAAAAATTAAGGCTATTTGTGCCTATAAATAGTATTAGATGGTCCTTGAATATGATAAAAATCCTAACGCAAATTAATTAGCAAGCGAAATGGTCAATATTTTTTTTAGTCATATAGGCCTATCAAAAACTTTACTCCACTCTAACAAAAACTGAAATGACGTCACTGGCGCCGACAGATCGGTGAATAACCGCTATAATTTTATTTGTCATATGAGCTCCTATAATATCAAATATTATCTATTATAATATTATACTACAACAGTTTAGAACTATTAGGTAAAAAATAAACCAAAATGATAAACGGAAAAAAAAATATATATTTTATTTTCTTTATTTAAGAATTTGTTTGAGAGCATACGTAGTATAGACAAGCATTTTTTATTCGAAGCCTGAGAGTGTACGGCGTATATGTAGTTTATTTATTGCATAGAGCTGAATATGATTTGTTCTATTAATAAAAAAAAAAAAAAAACACTCCCATATTGGTTTCCTTGATATTTCTTTTATAAACTATAAATTCATTAAATATTATTAAAAGATTAGGTAAAAGTCACTTTGTATGGTATGTTTTTAATTTTCCAAAGGTGGACGATTTGTCAGTTAAAATAGTATTCGGATTATGAAAAAAAAAAAATAAATAAATAAAAATAAAATAAATGTGTATAAAATATAAATATATGACTATATTCAAAACAATAGCGAATAAATATTAATGACTAAGATTTTATAATAGTGTTATATATCAATTAAGTTTATATTATTACTGTAATTACTTATTATATTAAAATATTTGGTCTAATTAATCAAATGAAAAAAAAAAAAAAATAAAGATAACAATTAGTTAATATTCTTTTTTTTATATAATATGTATTTATATATAAAATACTTTTTTTCATTGAACTATAGACAAAAAATGATTGGTACTAGGTAATTTTATAATTTATAATAGTAAGTAATTTTATTCAAATACATGTTTGATAAAAATTTAATTTTATACAATATTTATATGCGTACTTGTACCTATCTCCAACAGTTTATTAAATATATTTAAATAACAATAAAATACCTATTTTCCTAATTACATAAATTATTTTATTCTTAATTTTTTTACTGAAAAATGACGTTTTAGAGAAAATAAACGTATAAACATTAATTTTAGAAAACGTCTTGCTCTACCATAATTATATGATATATGTTTTCAATCTATAAACTAAAATTTTAGACTTACACAGTTACACTCGAAAATCCATAAAAATACTTACCCGTTTTTCTTCCCTCTTCAGACATTTGAAGCGGTTAAGTTATCATTACTAAACTGTTACTAGATTTTTTTCTCACAGTCATGAAGAAAAGGTGGAGGGGTAGCTAAATATAATTTTGAAAGTCAAAAAATAAGGACCACCCTAAATTATATAAATATATAATGTATTTTAAGTTTAAATAATTAATGAAAATTAAAAAAAAAAACCATTTCGTAAGTTCGTTTTTCGTCCCTCCGGACCTCAGGTAAGAAAATGGCGATGGGAAGTTCTTCGGTGGTCCAATCGGTCATCAGACAATATTACGGTGATGCGCGTATTGAATTTTAAAGAAACGGTAAATGATTTTTCGAGTTTAACGTGACTATGCAAATTTTCAGTTCAAAATTTCCCCGTTTTAGGCGCAACGCACACTAAAGTGTTGTGGCGGTGGTGTGGCAAAAAAAAACGGTGTGACGAAAACTTGGCAAAAAGCGCGTTAGCGCATACTAATGGAGTGTGGCTTTGGTGCATTAATATTGTAATCAGTAAAAAGTTACCTATATGTTATAACAGAACATAATTTGTTAATTTTGAGCATTTTTTAATGAGCCCAAATTTGCGAAAAAGGATTTAAGTATGTCAAGTTCCGATGAAGAAGATTTAATGTTACTTTTGTTGTTAAACAACAATAATTTCTTAAGTGTCAATCGTCGTAAATAATGGGTCCATCCTTTCAATAAAAAAATGCAAACTCTAATGGAACTTCTTCAGTGTCCAGCGAACTTTCTTCTTATCCCGAAAAGTTCCGGAGCTTCTACAGCATGTGCCAAGGATCATTTAAAATCCTTTGTGACTTGGTACAAAGCAGTATCAGAAAAAAAGATACGAACTTTCGATGAGTCATTAGTGTAGAAGAGCGTCTATTAATATTACACTTAGGTAAGTTTTTTATCTTACTTTGTATACTGTTGATTTCATAATTATTTATTTATTTAAATTTGCTTTTGGATTTATAGTAGTTTAGTTAGTAGTATTTTTGCACGTCTGCACCTGACCAAAAACTATGTGTAAATTTGAAGTGTCAGTACTCCAGTTGTTTCTGTTTTAAATAAATATTCGATTTATGTGAAAAAAAAATAATAGGTACCCAATTTGATATATCTTGTAATGCATTGACGTGTTATTTATCTAAATAAAAAAAAAAAAAATTATGATAATGAATAATATTTTTTAGATTTAGATCTTATTTTTTTCAGATTTCTAGCAATGGGGTGGGGGACACATGAAAGCACGCTCTATGTATTTTATGAGAGGAGAGTCAACCGTGAGACAAATTATTACCGAAACATCGCAAGCTATTTGGGACTGTCTACAAGAAGACGTGTACATGCCAATACCAACTAAGGACAAGTGGGAAAATGTTTCCCATCGTTTCCATGAACTATTGAATAAACCAAATTGCATTGGCTCTATAGATGGAAAACATTTTAAAATAAATTGTCCTCCACAAACGGGATCGGCCTACTATAACTACAAACAATATTTCAATGTAGTGCTAGTGGTGGTTCTAGTCAGTCATATTCTAAGGAGTATTGTATAGGCAATACATTAGGCCTATTGCGATAGGACGTCTTGTCAGTGTGTGCGAAGTAAAATAACATTAGGATGTGTGAGGTACACATGCTAATTTGTATTCAAATAATTTTCAAGTTTTGTTTTGTTCTTTTACAATGATTACTTTGCTTTGCCTTGGGCAGCAACAGCTTCGATTGCCTTTTTTACTGTTTCCTCATCACCCAAAAATTTCATTGAAACTACTGGTTTAAAGTTCTCGTCTAACTCGTATTCAAATGGTATACCAGTAGGTAAATTAAGACCCATAATTTGATCTTCCGACAAATCTGAAACATTAAAATTAAAAAAATAACTTCAAATGTTTTTATTTTATTTGTAATCAATAAATTATCTACTAAAATTAGTTTATTATGTTAGCCTTAAATATATAATATATTTAATGCCTTTTTAATAAAAATAATAAATTATTAAATTACATATCAATGTGCATTAAATAATTTTAATACATTTACATTTAATAGATTTATCACTTACATAGTTCAAAATAATAATCACAAAAAATTCAACATAAACATAAATGAACAACGTATTTTAATATGAATACTCCATTCATATTTTATAGTAATAACGATTATGTTTTATTCAAATAAACAAACAAGAAATAAATAAGAACAAAATAGGTTAGGTCATTAACTAAAATAATTATACTGCACCTACATTCTTATTATTAATTTTTATGGAAATGTATAAAAACTTTACGAATAATATCTTGGGAATATATACGTCTTAAGAGTCCCACATAATACATTTAAATATCTGTATTAAGTTTAAAAATTCAAGATATAGAAAAAGATTTGAAAATAATTTAAACAGGTACATAAAAATTAAAAAAAAAACCGAATGATTGAACCTATTATAACAACAAAACATAAAACAGTTGTCTCTTAAACCTTAGAGAAATAATATTTTTTTAGATTAATACTTACTGTCTAAATGTTTAACTATGCCCCGAAGACTGTTTCCATGTGCAGCAATCAAAACCCGCTTTCCTTCTTTTAATTGAGGAATAATTACATCATTCCAATAAGGCAATGTCCTTTGAATTGTCAATTTCAATGATTCAAACATCGGGAATTCATCTTTAGCGGGCTCATCTTTATAACGTGGGTCATTTACTATTTGATCATAGTAAGTATGGTTCTTATCCATTGGAGGTGGGGGAGTGTCAAAACTACGTCTCCATATTTGAACCTAAAAACATATAAGTTATAGCATAATACAAGGTACTAATTTATGAATATAATGTTTAAAGTGACCAATATCAAAAATATATGTTAAATTATTACTTGTTCTTCACCGTATTTGGCAGCAGTCTCAGCTTTGTTGAGTCCAGTAAGACCTCCATAATGTCTTTCATTTAGACGCCAAGTCTTTGCAATTGGAACGCATTCTTGGCCAAGTTCTTTCAGTATTGCACTTAAAGTATTTTGTGCCCTCTTCAACACAGATGTATGGGCAACATCAAATTTGTAATTTCCTCGTTTCAATGCTTTACCAGCATTTGCTGCTTCTTCTTCGCCTAAGTAACAAAATACATTTCAATCTTAACTAAAATAAAATGCATTTATACATTTATAATTAAGTATACACTTTAAAATTACTTATTAAAAATTATTCATTTTAATCTTCAAATAATAATAAAAAAAAAAAATTTCGAACAAGAATATTTTTTCTTCTTTAGTTAACATTAGCTACAAACCTTTTGCACTTAATGGAGCATCATACCATCCACAAAACAAATTTTTTTGGTTCCATTCACTTTCACCATGTCTGACCATAACAACCCTGTACTTAGCCATTGCTTTTTGAAAAAAAATTGGTAACTTAGAAATCTTGAATTAAATAGTTTATAACAATATTTTACCGAAACTATACATTCCGAGTTTTTCGTAAAAATAAAAATTCTGGGGACTTTGTTTGGCGTTGTAATAGTAAGTTATGTAGTGTTATGGAGACGACCGATTCAGATACGAATGTATTCGTTATGATTTATTCCGAACTAAAATTAAAAAATTTTAATGTTTAAAGTATAAAAATCTTATACATTATTTTATTTTTACGATGATTTATTTTATCAATAAACACTAATTATTTTTTAACTGTAAATCAAATGTGTGCGGTATTGAGTTATCGACCTTTCAAATTTCAATTTTTAACAATAGACAATTGTGTGCGGTATTGAACGATGTAAAACGTGCGATTATGAACGATAAATGTACGGTTTTAATGCAATAGAACTTGATCCAAGCTATCGTACCATAGGTAAAGTATTCATGTATATATACAGAGTGTAACAGGTATATTTGACAAATGCAATAACTTATTTTCTATTCATTTTTTTAAACTTTTTTTTGTTTTTATAATAAATACTAAGGCCTTGCACTACAATAACACTGTCTTCTAATTTTTTTTTCTTTTGAAACTCAAATTTGAAAATTTAAAATTTAATTTTACCGTTTAAAAAAAAATTCAAAATAGCAATTTTGTAAACCTGATTTAAAAAAAAAATATTAGTGTTTAAAATTATAATAAATGTCGATCCATTTATTTTCTATGATTTTTTAAAGTTTGTGAAAAAGTTATGAGTTTTATTGTACATCACATAATATAATAACACATATTATTGTATAACACTATTAATTAAATGGCTGATCGAAATTTAATTTTTATTCCAAGATTTTGTTATCGTTTATATCATTAAATTGATATTTATTATTATGAGTCCTAGTCATAATTACGTTATCACCGACTTCTTGATAGAACCATACAATATTAATTGTACAATAATTTTAGTGATTTAATACACGTTTTCAAAAAGTTCAAAAAATCATAAGAAATAAATGACCAAACTTTAATAAGATATTTTAATACCATAATGTTTCTAAAAATCCGGTCTACAAAATGGCTATTCTGATTTTTTTTTTTTTTTTTTAAGTAAAATTAAATTTAAAATATTCAAATTTGAGTTTCCAAAGTATAAAAATATATTTGAAATCGACAGTATTGTAGCACAAGGGCTCAGTATTTATTTGAAAAAAAAAGTTTAAAAAAATGAATAGGAAAAAAGTTATTGCATTTGTCAAATAGACCTGTAACACCCTATATATATATATATATATATATATATATATATATATATATATATATATATATTTAATTTTTCATTATATTCAAACACGAATAACATAAATGACGACCGTAAATATGGTTGTCATGTGAGTGATTTTGTTTCTATAGACGCACGTGTATGTGTATACGCACTTCGATAATAATATGTAGACTGATTTAAATTTTAAACAATTAAATGACCACTGAAATCAAAGAGTACAACTGACAAAAAAACACAAAAACAATTTCAATAAACTGTCAAAATGCAGCATGTCGAAGAAGACGAAACGAGGTTTGAGATTATTTCGGTGGCAGCTGGCGACGGACTTGTGAACGGGGCAAGCATGCCGATGGATAACATTATTCGACTAAACTTCTGTGTGCGTGGCAATGGCGACGGCGATTCTAGTTTCCAATCCCGAGTGAACTTTTGGATGAGACGTGCAATTCTAACAATTACACCATTAGGTGTTGTTTCCGGTGAACAATCCGAATGAATTTGAAATATAATAATTTTATTGTCTACTAGTTGTTAAAGTTTTGAAAAATCTAATAATAGACGTTTGGTGTGATTTGAAGCAAACTGTTAGTTCTGGAATAATCATTAAATAATTTAAACCATATCGATTTAATAATATTCAAACTCTATATCCTTATATATATATATAATATATATATATATATATATATATATATATATATAGATATTTATATATATATATATATATATATATATATATATATATATATATATGTTACGGGTAATGTTAACATTTGGATAATGTCAACATTATCCGGCTAATGTCGTCACTAGCCATGCGTTTTGGTTAATGTGTAATTTTTCGTTTATATTAATGAAATATTAACATTATCCGGATAATGTCGACATTAGCCAGTCAACATTGGATAATGTTTAAAGTTAAAACTGAATTCTATTAATTAATAATAGTTAATATTATAAACTTGGCAATAAATATGGTACTTTGCCACAATTATACACCAGAAATCAGTTTGGTGTTGGTCCGTTGTCTTTAATACCGCTTGATGAGTTGGTACATGTAGAAAAATCATTGAGAGAAATTGCGAGTAAAATGTCAGATGGTGGTGGTCAAGGATATAAAAGGTGTTCATGTAAGGGGAAATGTGACACCAATCGGTGTAAATGTAAAGCATCTAGCATTTTGTGTAATTCAAAATGTCACGGAAGCATGCCGTGTAATAATAAAGAATAACACATTATGTATCATTAGGAGGTTAGGTTGTTAAAAATTAAAATTTAACTCATATTATTAATATTATGTATTTTATGGTTGTTGTCTTAAATATAATTAATATTGTTAATAATTTAAATTATTGCGTCTCATGTATGATACATTTTTATGATTGTTAAGACATTATCCGAAAGTTCTTGGCTAATGTAATATTATCCGGTTAATGTTAACATTAGCCAATATTCGTGGCGGCTTATGATGATAGTTGGCTAATGTCTCATTAGCCGGATAATGTCGACATTATCCAAATGTTAACATTACCCGTAACATATATATATATATATAAATGATTAAAACAAATTATTATAAATATATGAATTAAGTTATACACACAAAGGAACTTGTAGGTACATCAATTTTAGATCTTATTACCGAAAATTCAAAATTCTTTACAGTAAACATATTAAGAAATCTGTTGTTTTACGCAAAAAGAGTCATTTGAGTCGCAGGGGCGTCATTTCAGTTTTTCTTAGGGTGGGGCAAAATTTTTACCGGCCCTCGAGTTAAAATAATATGTGTATTGCAAAGCTCGAAAAAAGAATAACAAAACAAATATTTTTTTTAACTAATGCTATATCTATTAAGCAAGAAGAAAAATAAATAATACAGCTAAAAATAATATAATAATTAAATTTAAATAAAATAGCAAAAATTAATATAAGCTTAAGCTTTTAAAGGATATCTACGAGATTTCATGTCTGCAAATAAATCAATAGCTTCCTGAAGATCAATTTTTGAAGCTTCATCACCTTCAACAGCAATCACTAGCAAATCGCTCAAGCGCTCATCAGTCATTGTTAGTCTTAAACATGTTTTTATACGTTTTAATGACGAAAAAAAGCGTTCGTTAGAAGCAGTTGATACAGGTAATGTCATTAAAATAGAAATAATTTTTAGGGTCTCTGGAAAAGAGTTTGGAATTTCCAACAATTTTTTAGATATGGAAAAAAGATCATGAACTCCATCTTCACGGGTATTATTTTTGTTTTTAGAAAGTAGGTTTTTGGCAATAAGAAATTCAGACTCTAGGAATATAGGATTAATTTTGAAGTAATTATAGTGATCCAAAAAAGCTTGAAGATAGGGACTTTTGAAGTTAAAGTAATCAGGATCCGAAGAAATAAATATAGTACAGGTTAAAATAATATTGTTGTTAGTGTCATTAAAACGTTTGTCAAGTTCATTCATAAATCTATAAAATAAAATGTAAATAATTAATTAGTAATTACATAATAATCAAGCTAATAAATATTGTATAAAAAAATATAATAAGCGTTGTATAGGAGAATTAAATTATGCATTGAAAATTAATCTTTTGTTTATATTATACATGCAATAATGCCAAGTAAAAACAAAATAAGTCCCTAGTTACATTGGTAAGCAATTATTTTAATCATATTTTCAAATCAAAACTCATTTAAAATATTTAAACTTTAATAACACTGCAGGTCTGCAGAATACTTGCCTATCAATTGCTGAATAAAATAATACTTTTAATTCATTCACTGAATTATTTAGTGTGTTATTTGAAGTATTCCCTACTGATGATTCAGTAAAGTAGTCTTTGAGCCTTTTATTGAAACATAGTGATCTGCTAGATCTTTGATTTGTAGGAATTCCATTTTTAGTAGCAAATAATTCAGCATTTTTTATTGTATCAACCCAAAATGTATCACTCCGCATTTCATTTAAACTTTGTCTAGTACATTTTATCAGATCAATAGCTGCTGGTAAAATAATACTTGAATTTTGAAGTTCTGTAGAAGCACAATGTATAACTTTAAGAAGTGATTCCATCGCAATCGCCATAATAATAAAAGAAAATTTAGACATTTCATTTAAAATTCCAGTTGCCCTAGCCGTTTGATCACCTTCTTCACCAAGTATACTAAGTACTTCAATTATTTCTGTATATCTTGAATTAATTTTACTTAATGAACTATACCAATAAGCCCACCTAGTGTCCACTAAACGTTCTAAATGTAACACGGGTAAATTGTGGTCTTTTTGAACTTCGAAAAATCGAAAAATTGATGCCAACTGTTGCCATCGAAATTATCAAAATTATAAAAATTATATTTTGTTATAATTGATAAAAATTATATTATTTTTTTTGATGTACACGTTTGCGTTTACCTAATTTACGGTTAATATTACATATATTACTTACCTGACCGCTTTGCCTATTTTTAGCCTGCACATTTTTATTAATATGGATTTTGTCGGAGTTAATGGTAAGTTCTTCGGCTTTGCTTTAGGAGCAATGGCATAACCTATTATTGTCAATGCTTTTTAGTTTCAATGTACACAACTAATTGACAAGTGCCCCCGATCCGTTGGAGGTATCTAGTATCTACTCCGTAATCTTAACACAGATTTTTAAACTAACGTTAGGCGAAAAACGTTTACAATTTCATAACTTAATAACTTAAATATGTTTCTAAATTGCTTGAAAATGTAGCGTTCTACGATTATGAGTTTAGGGCGAGTGGTCCACTATGAGTAAGACTCTATAAATATTTTTATATAGCTCTACTATGAGCGAAGCCACCATTCAAGCGGCCCTGTGCCCCTATCGTACCAAAAATTTGACAGGCCCACAAAAAATCAAGGGTGGGGCAATTGCCCCCGCCTGCCCCCCCCCCCAAATGACGCCACTGTTGAGTCGTAATTCCAACTTTAAACCAGGGCTTGAAATCGATTTCGAAATCGATTATAAAAATCGTTAAAATTCTTTAAAAAAATTTAAATCAATAACAAAATCGAAATGTACGAAAATCAATATTCAAAATTGAAATGAAAATGAAAATCGGTTTTTTGTAAATATCGATTTTAATTTAAAATTAAATTTTTATTTCAAAATAAGCCAACACCCAATATTATAATAATATGTTTTACATTTATAATTATAATAATGTGATAACTTCATTATAGGAAATTGTTCATCGATAACGGAGTCGGTAACATTATTTTTCATTCGTAATTCGTTATTCTTATAAAAGGATATGTCGAGTTTTTGCACCAAACCTTACAATTGAATGGTATGCTAAGTTATCTATGGTGGTAATTTCGTAATAATACTATGATTTGTCTATCATAATTTTTCGACATTTTAAACGTTGAAATGTAATAACAATAAAAAGAATAATTATAAAACAAATCAAAATTAAAAATAATATAGCATTATTGAAATCAGAAAAAATGTAAAAGTGAAATTAAAATCGAAAAAAAGTAAAAGAATTTTTAAAGTTAAAACCAAAAATCTATAAAATTGATATATTACAAATAAATATACAAATAACGTTAGTCCATATACGTAAATACAATTACAAGAGCAATTTTATTTATACGGAAAAATAATAAAATTATTTTTAAAATGTGATTTGACGTTAAAAAAGTAATCAAAATACTGTATTGAATACTTTCAAAAGGAAGTATTTAAAAAGTATTCGGAATATTGTATTCGGAATACTACCGAAGTCTGGTTAATCATTAGCTCGTCCCCATGGTAAGCATTATGATTATAGTCCACACATGATGGTATTTTGACCGTTTGTCGTATATGTGTCATTAAATTTATATTGTTCGATAATTCATTCGAGGACATGTTCACAAATATATATTGAAACGAAATTTAGATTTTTTTTTTTCATTTATTAAATCATTTTTTGTAGTTAAATCGTATGCGTGTCCTTTTTGGCAGACGATAAAAAGATACGTATAACTATGTATTATTCGAAGGTAAAAAAAAAAAAAAATTAATCAATAATATGGACTGTGTTTGACAAAAAATTATGTATGAGCTCACGGTGGTTAGTAATCGTATTTCGAAATACATGTTTACCGACGACGGGACGGGTTGAAGAAAAAATCACTTCAAAATACTTTTTTTATGTCGTTATTTTCAGAGTTTTTGAGAGTTGAATACCTTCACGGTATCGTACAAAGTAGTGTAATTTTCAAAAAAATAACCTCAATACACAAAACTTTATTTAAGATTCGCAAAACGAAGGAATTCAAAGCAGTATGAATTCGATAACATCAATTGCTCAACTTTTTGCATAATCACCAGCAAAAACTATTGTAACCCATACTGTTTCCGTCTGATAACTCATGCAAACGTTTGAGATAGTAAATCGTAATATTTTATCTATCATCTCGCATTAGTTAAAATTCGACTGCGATCGACCGGGTATTGGGGATACGGTTAGACAAGAGGTATTCAAACTTTTTCATCCCACGGCTCCTTTGTGTCTTTGCAAAATATTGACAGCTCTCAAATTTTAAACGACAAAAAGTGAATATTCATACATATATTGTGTGTAATTTATTTTTATAATTTATTTATCATATTATGACGTATGACATTTTTTTTAATAAGTATTTAATGTAGAACAAATTATAATTAAATATTTCATGTTTAGTCTTAGTGAGTTGGATGAGCTTGTTTATGCTTCATAATATGTTCAAACCGTGGCTCAAGTTTGGTAATAGCTATTCTCATCTCCTTCTCAACGTTCACTTCTCACACATACGCGACGAATTAAACTTTTATTCAGCGAATGATTATTGAAGACAAATTCAGCGTTTCCCAACCGGTGTTCCTCGTTGATAATAATAAAAGTTTTTCGTAAAATGTCGATAGCAAAAATGTTTAATAAATTCAAATTTGATTTTAAATCTACTTCGTAGAGTTAAAATCTCTCATAGTTTTTTGATGAGCTTTTGTTGTTTCTCGAAAATGAGGTTAAATTTAAGGATATTGATGTAATTGTACTGACTGAAACATGGCATAATACTTTATTGTGTAACTAATCTATTATGTAATAGATTAATATAATTTTGTACTTTTCATGCATTAAAAGAAATCAAAATGATGGAGTCATGGTTTTTGTTAAACAATACTTAAGTATAGATTTTTTTTAATACAATTTCGTTGATTCTAATATTTTAAAACTTTATTTGCCAAATATTAATGTGCCATTGAATTTAGTATTTAGAATATTGGTCACCTGGTACTGATAGGGATAACTTTATAAATCAATGAGCAAAGTTATTGATAATTGTAAAAGAAATAATGAATTAACGGTAATTACTGGTGATATAAATATAAATATAGTTGGTTGGCAAGAAAATAATAATAAATATTTAAATAATATGTTATATGAAAGTGGATTTATCTCTTTAATAAACGTTTTCACTAGATTACCGAAGGATTTTAATCATTCTTGCTTAGACCATGTTCATTAATGGAAATAAACATGTAACAAGTAAAATTACTGCTGGTGTAATATTCTCGGATATAACTGATAAGTGTTTCAGTCCCAATTAATGCTAAACTAGTCAATAATCGAAATATGTTTAATCATATAAATTATAACTCAGTTGTATCTATTTTAGTTAATGAAAAATGGACTGAATTATATAATGTATGTAATGATGTTAATAAATGTTACAATATCTATGACAAAATAATAAAAAATGCAATTGAATTATCAACTACTCATATGTTAGTTAATGCAATCTAAAAATAAGAAATTAAAAGATTGGACGACTAGTGGATTGTAAACATCACTTTGTCACAAACAATATCTCTCTATGAAATGTAAAAAGCATCCGAATAATTTAACCTTAGCTTTGTATTTTAAAAAGTGTAAGAATAATTTCACTAAAACATTAAGGCTAGCTAAAGTAAAATATTATGAATATTATAAAATTGTAAGTTTTAGTCCAAAATTGACATGGAAATTAATTAATGAAGTTACTGGTTCTAATTCTAGATTAAAAGATGACATCATCAATCTAAAAATTAATGACCTTTATTAGATGTGAAAAATGATCATATTACAGCATCGAATATGTTCAACAATTTCTTCATAAATATTGCTAATAATTCTTTGACACTACAGTTACAAGCCAAGAACATACAAATATTACTTTTAATGAAGTCTTTCTTAAAAAAATTGAGTCGTCTGATATACTTGATATAATTAATAATTTTAATGACGATACCGCTGGGGGACTCGATAAAGTATCAGTTAAAATCTTAAAACTTATTAGTAACTTGATATTATATCCACTAGTACATATTAGATTCTGAACGAAGTGAAGAATGTATTGATTTTACTATGATGTGTGTTTTTTTTTGTTTTTTTTTTGTTTTTGTGTCTGTGTACACCATAACTACTCGAAATAATGCTTCAATTTTGAACTTCAGGGTATGTTTTCGGTGGCAAAACGAATATCGGAGGTACCTTAGAGAGGTCACAAGTGAAAATTCCCAAAAGTTTTCAAATGCCACGGGAAAAACAAACAAAAAATGAGGAAAAAACGGTACTTTTTGTGCAAAACCCGTTTTCGACGAAATCGATTTTTTTTATTTAGCCGTTACTCAAAAACCAAAAATTGTAGATACTTGAAATTTTCACCAAATGTTTATATTAAAATCATCTATACGTGGTAAAATTTTTGAACACTTTTGACTTTTTTTGAGCTTTTTATAGACAATTTAAATTTTTGACTTTTCTTAGTTTTTTTTTCTGAAAAGTGGATAAAAAAAATTTGGCTGGACAAAAAATCTTGAAAATTTAATATAAAGTTCCTCATAAGAAGTACTTATTGCTATTAAAAAAAATCAAAAATCGTGAGTCACAATTTTTTTTTATAAGCATCTAAAGTTCAAACGTTTACGAAATAATTACATGATTGCGTAAATAATAATTTAGCCTTAAACGATTTTTGATATTTGTTCTTATTCAAAAAGTATAAGTCGAAAAAACTTGAAACTTTCACCAAATGTTTATATTGGAATCATCTATACGTAGTACAATTTTTGTAAACTTTAGACTTTTTTTGAGCTTTTAATAGACAATTGAAATTTTCAACTTTTCTTTGTTTTTTTTTCCAAAATGTGGATAAAAAAAATTTGACTGGACAAAAATTCTTGAAAATTTAATACAAGGTACCTAATATGTCGAATTATCGGTATAAAAAAAAAATTCAAAGCGTAATGCACAATTTTTTTTTATAAGCATAAAAAGTTCATATTTTTACGAAATGTGTAGAAAATCGCGAAAATTTGAAGTTATTTTGCAGTTGAAAATTCATAAAATTTTAAGTATTCAAAACTAAGAATTGTAAATTCGGTACAAAGTTTGACATACGTTTTCCTTCAATTATCTGTAAAAAAATTTGCACTGGAATAAAATCAAAAATTTTTATGAGTGTTTGAAATTACAATTTTTTCACATAATCGCGTAAAATAACAATTTAGGCATCATTGATTTTTGATATTTGTTCTTATTCAAAAAGTATAGGTCGTAGAAACTTAAAACTTTTACAAAATGTTTAAATAGGCATTTTCTTTACATAGTTGTATTTTCAAAATATTTCGTTTATTTTTTAGCTATTTATAGGCATTTGAATAATTCGATTTTTCTTAGATTTTTTTTTATAAAAGTCGATAACAATTTTTTGGCCCTACCAAATCGCTTGAAAATTTAATAGAAGGTTTTGAATAAGTTGATCTAAGAGTGATTCAAAAATTATTCAAATACATAGGCACAATTTTTTTTTATAAGCAGTTGAAGTTCAAAAATCGACAAAATTTGTCAAAATCACGAATATTTGCAAATTATTTTGTAGTTGAAAATGTATAAACATTTTTGTATTCAAAGATAAGAAATGAAAATATTATGTAATATCACAGCTGATAAAGATAATTAAATAGATTAAGTTTATTATAATATAATCAGTAGCTGACAGCTGTTCTATACAAAATATTGGTAGATTGTAAACACAAGGTGTATAACGTACCTTTACATGGTTGAATAGAACGTTACTAACTTCCAATTTCCAGTTATTTTAATGTGTGTATCAGTTCCATAAACATGCGGATTTTATATATTATTATTAATTATTAATATTTAAATAGACGTAGCCACGGAGCATTCAGCATATATGGACGGCGGGGTCGGGTGGTACCGTCACGATAGTGCATTTAGGCAAATAATATGGTATTTACCTACGCCCTATCTATGCACATCCTGGTTTGTCCAATGCTCACGAGCAGAAGTCACATGAATAGACAAATGTAAATTTAACCCAATCTAGGATATTAAAATAAAATATATATTACAATTTAAGGCTGACATCTTCATCTTCGTTCAGAATCGTTTTTTTTTTTTATAATATAAAATAATTCCAAAATCTATCCAATAATGCCTAATCTAGCAATGCATCTCGTGTATCCCACCCAACTACTGTATCCTGTACTTAACTTACAATGATTTATCATTGCATTCAAATGTAAAGTACCATACAACTAAACTATCGTAAACCAGGTGATCCCATGATAGAAAGTGCTATACACTCCTCACCATTATCTTGTCCGAGGAGCGAAGCGACGAAGGACGAACTTCCACCACCATTATCTTATCGGCTTTTTTTAATTTGAGTATTCAACAAGGTATTTTTCCTGATAATGGATTTTTTAGAAAAAAATAAATTATTGTCAAAAAATCAATATGGTTTTAGACCGGAATTAGGCACAGAAAATACTCTCTATAAAGTTTCTCAGTTTATATTCAATAATTTAGATAATAATAATACAGTGATAGTAATTTTTCTGGATATATCAAAAGCCTTTGATACAGCAGATCATGATATTTTATTAAACATATTGCCTAGTTTCGGTATCAATAAGATAAGCAATAATTGGTTTAAAAGTTACCTACATCATAGAAAACAAACAGTAAAAAGCTGGTAAGTGAGATGATGGTGGTACAAGTTCGTCCTTCGTCCCTTCGGTCCTCGGACAAGATATTGGTGATGAATGTATTAAGTTTTAAAGAAATGATGACCCATTTCTTTAGTATAAAACGATTCAGAGCAAAGCTTCAGTGTAATATAATATATTATTATTTAAGGGCTAAGCCTCATAAATATCTAGTACATTTTTTTTTCTGCTCGTCGAATATTCTTATAGTTTATGATGTGCAGAGTAATGATTTTGTTTCTGATAAAAAATTATAGCAATTATTATAGTAAATCAAGAAAAATTTGTGTTGTAATAAAATTATGTTACGTCAGATTTAGTATTCTCTACATTTCAACTATAAAAGTTTAATTATATCTCAATACTTCATTTCCTCCGTGTAAAAACATCGCTAAGGAAAAAAAATATTACTCGAATAAGAAAAGTTGTGATATCAAAAAGGGAAAAAGTAATTTAATAAAAATAATATTATTTAGTTTGGTGACTACTCATAAAAATATAACGTAAAACAAATACTTCTATATCATAATAGTGGCCGCCAAACTAATTTAATTTTTTGTATTAAATTAACATTTTTTATATTAAACACAAATATTAATACTTTTTTTTTAAAACTAATCAATGTGTGTATGTGTGTGTGTGTGTGTGTGTGTGTGTGTGTGTGTGTGTGTGTGTGTGTGTGTGTGTGTGTGTGTGTGTGTGTGTGTGTGTGTGTGTGTGTGTGTGTGTGTGTGTGTGTGTGTGTGTGTGTGTGTGTGTGTGTGTGTGTGTGTGTGCATGCGTGTTTTATTTAACTTTACTGCATCTTTATATTAATATTCTATAAAATGTATTGTAATATTATGTTAATATGTGTGACGCACGTTGGATAATTATCATGATATTATGCTACGGCTAAAGTACTGCCGGTACACCCCTCGGTTTCTCATCTATGCCTCCAGGTGTGTTACCCTGGCACCCCAAGGTTAAACTTTTGACTTGAAAACTGTTTGGTATTATGTTATTTACTATGTAACAATTTGTAACCACAAAAAAAAATTTTGTAACCGCATCGGTGACCCGGAAAACGGCGTTACAAGTTCCGGGTGCCAGGATAACGTTACCCCAGCACCCCAAACATTAAATAATTAAAGCTTTTATTTTATACAATTTTTTTATTATTTGCGTTTTTTTATGTTACGAATTATAATACCTAATATCTTTATAATTTGAATATATACCTAATTGCAAATATCATTTTATACTATAATACCTTTTACTTAGATTTTATGCCCTATAATTATTGATACTTTTACTACCTTTTTTTTTTTTTTTTTTTTTCCGTGGTAAAACTAGGACCGGGTGGGGACTGTTTCGCACATTACTGCCACCAATACTTTTACTACCTATATAAAAGCATTTTACTGAAATAATAATAGGCGCAATATTGATCGTATAAAAAATGCTATATTCATTTATGTAGGTATACATTTTTTTTTCTTTTCCAAATGATGACTCATGCCACGTATACCATTTATTGTTAATCAACATAATAATTTGGTGAGTGATATAGTATAAATTTCAAAATACGTATCAGAACACTCAGAACATAAAACCAATTATCAATATTCGTATAAATATATTTACTTAACGATAATATATATTATGCTTGTTGATGATTAATAATATATGAGTGTAGTTCAATTGAATTGTACATAATTATAATATTAACACTTATGTGTGTACGTGTGTTTTTTGCTATTTTATTCATAATTTTATTTAGTCTATAACACACTCTAAACTGAAACATTGATAATATTATATGTTGGATTCCGAGTGAAACGAAGGAACTATTATTGGTTTTACAATTATTTTGTTTAATTAATTGTCATACAAAACTTACTGCGATATAATAAACGTAGTCGCGATATTAATTTTAAACACCGCCTAATAACCTAATAAAAATATTTTTGAATAAATATAATTATTTTTCATTATTTTATTAATTCCGATATTAAGGGTTAATATTTATATTGAAAAATGATACTTCCGAATTCCTATATCACCTAACCTCACCTATAACCTACCAGTGAGTTATTGAGTGTATTTCAGTAGCATAGATTTCATTTTGGAAAATAAAACATAAAACTTGACTTTTTACGCCATTCGGACCTATTACGCTTTTAAGCCTCGGCAGGCCTGTATACGATTTTTTTGAAGTGAAAAAAGTATATAATCTAAGACTGAAAAGTATGAATATATTATTACGTGACTCAAACCATATGTTTTCAGCTAACTATTATTTTCATACTTTGCATTCAATAACTGTGCTTTAGTAACGAAACCATAGTAAAATAAATAATATCATAGTCCAATCTCCACGACTAGGGAACATTGCAGATGATCAATTGTCAAAATGCAGTTGCCACAATACAAAAGCGATTGAAATCGTTTAGAACAAAATATCGAATTATTTCGTTGTAATTAAACAATGTCTATAAATTTGTCTATACGGTGAGTATGATATGTTAACCGTAAAAGTCATTCGAATTAAAACATTCAAGTAACGAAAAGAAACCGTTTGGGTGTGCCGTGAGCTCAAAAAACTTTCAATACAGAATTGAAGAAACTCTTCAACTGACCGAAAACATGCGGTATCAAATGTCATTTGAATGTTCTATGTGTTCGAAAACGTTCACTCAAAAAGGCCATCTAACACTACACATGCGATGCCACACAGGTGAAAAGCCATTTGAGTGTTCTGTGTGTTCGAAAACGTTCACTCAAAAAGGCCATCTAACAATACACATGCGATACCACACGGGTGAGAAGCCATTTGAGTGTTCTGTGTGTTCGAAAACGTTCACTGAAAATAGCGACCTGACACGACACATGCGACGCCACACAGGTGAAAAGCCATTTGAGTGTTCTGTGTGTTCGAAAACGTTCACTCAAAAAGGCCATCTAACACTACACATGCGATGCCACACAGGTGAAAAGCCATTTGAGTGTTCTGTGTGTTCGAAAACGTTCACTCAAAAAGGCCATCTAACACTACACATGCGATACCACACGGGTGAAAAGCCATTTGAGTGTTCTGTGTGTTCGAAAACGTTCACTCAAAAAGGCCGTCTAACACTACACATGCGATGCCACACAGGTGAAAAGCCATTTGAGTGTACTGTGTGTACGAAAACGTTCACTCTAAAAAACAATCTGACACAACACATGCGACGCCACACAGGTGAAAAGCCATTTGAGTGTACTGTGTGTACGAAAACGTTCACTCAAAATAACGACCTGACACGACACATGCGATGCCATACGGGTGAAAAGCCATTTGAGTGTACTGTGTGTGTGAAAATGTTCGCTCGAAACAGCATTCTGACACAACACATGCGACGCCACACAGGTGAAAAGCCATTTGAGTGTACTGTGTGTACGAAAACGTTTACTCAAAATAACGACCTGACACGACACATGCGATGCCATACGGGTGAAAAGCCATTTGAGTGTTCTGTGTGTTCGAAAACGTTCACTCAAAATAACGAGCTGACACGACACATGCGACGCCACACAGGTGAAAAGCCATTTGAGTGTACTGTGTGTGCGAAAATGTTCACTCTAAAAAACAATCTGACACAACACATGCGACGCCACACAGGTGAAAAGCCATTTGAGTGTACTGTGTGTGGGAAAATGTTCGCTCGAAACAGCATTCTGACACAACACATGCGACGCCACACAGGTGAAAAGCCATTTGAGTGTACTGTGTGTGCGAAAATGTTCACTCTAAAAAACAATCTGACACAACACATGCGATGCCATACGGGTGAAAAGCCATTTGAGTGTTCTGTGTGTTCGAAAACGTTCACCCGAAAAGGCCATCTAACACGACACATGCGATGCCACACAGGTGAAAAACAGTTGGATTTTTCTGCTAGAACCTGAACGCTCGATAGTCCAGTATTTCATCGTGTCAACACTAAACTAAACGATGATTCAATTCGACCACGCCTATTCGCGTGCAATTGGTGACTTAGTATTTTCACCCCCTTTTTTTGATAATGTGTTATGTTAATAAATTGGTTATGTATAAAAATAAACAAAATAATGAAGAAATATAACTGTATCAAAATACATTGTAGAGGTTATTGTATAATACTGGTTGTTCTCACCAAATTACATATTGAATTTATCAGTATATTATTGCAATGATTGTAAACACTATTGCAGAAATTGCTATTAATTAGAACATCTTTTATCAAATAGCAGTGTTTGGATTACCCAACGATCTGTTAATAGCAACAACCGATTGTTGTTATAGTTCCAGAATGTTTGGTAACTTTTATCAAACCTAATTACTTACCAATTATAAAAGGTTCTTTACCACTATCAAAACCAGTTTACATAAAATACATTGTTAAGGTAACTGAACGTTTTGTTGTCACGAGCGCAATCAAATATTCTGGTTACAGCAGCAATATTCTGGCTGTATACACAAGTTATTTTTTTCCGTGAGTGAACTTTTTTTGAAATTTTTGCCAACTTTTCACAGTGACATATGATTGATACATGGGAAAAGTTTCCGTATTTCAGCAAATTTAGTGACTAAATAACTAAAATCGATTCAATAAAGATCTCGTCTATTAAATATTTTACAATATTTACTCAATAATTCATATTTGTTGAAAAAATCAATAGAGAAAATATCTTTTCATAGGAACATTAACACCAACTTCAAATTTATTGAGTAACTCGATGTAAATGTTGGACCAAATTTCCTACCCAAAAATGTGTTTCTAATCGTAATAATGATAAACATTATTTTAAAATCAATAAACTCATCACTCCACTCAGAATCTAATATAATTTAAAATATGCTACAAAAAAATTATTTTGTTTATTTTTATACATAATCAATTTATTAACATAACACAGTAGTAATAAAATACGGGTTATGGACCCAAAAATAAAAATTACAGGGAAAAAATATTGCTCCAAGCGGCGATTTCTACATATTTTTACCGTGTAAAAAAAAATAATCCAACTATTTAAAATTTTTTTTGTTCTGTAACCAAAAATAAAATTTCCGTTGAAAAAATATTGCTCCAAGCAGCGATTTCTACATATTTTTAAGGTGTATAAAATATCTAAAAGAGAACATTTGTAGTGATAAATATTTTTATTTGTGGATATAACATTTTATTTTTTGTAATAACTATTAAAGCAATTTTTTAATTTTACATTTTAATTGATATGGTATTTTTAATAACATATTTTCACTACTACCAGTTTAGCGGTTAAAATTCACCATATTTCACCGTGTAAAAAATAAACAACATTTTTTTAAATTTACACACTATTTTTATTTCACACAAAACATTCACATACTTAAAAAAAATACACACAATTATACTTCACACACATGATATCCACAAAACACATAAAATTTTATTTTATACATTTTTATTTTAAGTATACAGTCATTTAAAAAAAATTAAGATAATACATTTACACAAGTTTTTTTACTTCTCTGCTAATAGGTACATATTCTACAATACGATCATGTATTAAAAGACAATAAGCACTTACACCATCTAGATTTTCCAAAGCTTCAATTTCTATACTAACATCAACAGTAGAAGCTGTACCTGAATCGTTCTGTTTTGAAGTATCTATCACGACAATCGGTGCCTTAGACTCAAAAGTAGCTGGACTTAATATTGGTTTACCTTCATTTTTACCATAATACGATTCTTGAAACGATGCATACATATTATATAGTACTGCATAATTTTTTCTATCAAAATTCAAGTTTAAATTATCGCACGGATAAACAACAGAATTTAGCATAACTTAAATGTCAGTTATTTTACAATGTTGAAAAAAACTAGCATCAACTCCAATATTGTTTTTCCGGGTTTTCTGTAAATCTATTATAATATATCGAGGTTTTTCTAATTTTGAGGCATTTTTTTAATTCCAAACCACGTTTTTAGTTTTACCGAGCTCGGGGTATTCATAAGTTTCAAACGATCTGAATGGAATAAAGAAATTTTTACCTTTTTCTACGATTTTCATTAACTTTAACCTTCTGAATCATCTACAGTAACATGTGGGATTTTCCAAACTACTTTATTGAGTGTTATAGAACCGGTTGTTGCTGAATTAAGTGCTTTAGTATGTAAACTATTTAAATCATTATTACATCTCGTTAAAATTAATTCTATACGAGCATTTATCAATATTTTTTTAAAATCTTCAAAAAACCCCAGCCAATATTTTAACGGTATACAAAAACTAAATTCTCCACTATCATTCACTATACTACTATCTTGTAAAATCCAACCTGCATTATGATAACTATAATAATTGTTTAAAGTACATGATAAATATGCTTTTAAAGAACTGGTTATTGCGAGTACACGGGTTCTATCAACTTCCACACCATTAATCTCTAATCGGACTTGATCAAATAGAAACGATAATCCATTATTTGATAAATTTACTTTGAGTGGATCTTCTATTTCACCTTCGATAAAAAGGAAACTTTCATGTAAATACGGATATACATCTGTTTGTTGAACCCCAATTCGTATTTCATCGTTAGGTTTAAACGAATTTGTATACGGAATGTATGAATGATAGTCAATTTTACTAATTTTCGAATCTGTATTATAATTCGAATCAATATCTAAAATATTGCTATCAGGCATTTTGTTTTAATTTGAATCCTAACTGTTTTAATATTTGTTTGCTTTTACGAGTTAATTTTATATTTTTGGTTTTCTTTTCGATACTTTTGATGATAATTCAGTTGAACAACTGATCGGTTTGATTGCTTGCAACTGCTTTATATTCTTAAATATTAAACCCATTTCTTCAAGATTTACAATGTCTAATGTGTAACACAACTGTTATTTTCTCTTCGAAATTATGAATAGGATTATTTTCTTGATCGACTAAACTGATATTTATAGTACTAATAACTTCAGTATTAAGTTTAAAATAAATTAAATTTGTTGGTGACTCGCAGGGTTAGGTTAAATAAATGTTACCGGGAAATGTATGAAAAGGGCTCAATAAAAATAAATTAATTTTTACCACGCACATGTAATACATTTTTAAATTTATATTTATAAATGTAATCACTAATCAATTTTAAATATGACAGTAAAAAGTTTAGATCCTGTATTTATAAATATACATTTTTATAAAAATTATAAATAAAAAATTAAAACTATAAAATTTTACATTTAATTGTATAATATCTATGTACACTATAATAATATGTCAAAATTTATGAACTACAAAGTCTTGGATTTTAATACTTAATAGTTAATAGTATTCAATATTGAAGCACTTTTTTGAGGAGATCGTTTTTGGTTGAAATTGTGTTAATTATGTCATTATTATCGAGATCCATTAGAATGTCTTTTTCTATACTCATTAACATGAGTGTTTCAAGGTTCTGTTGACTTAAAGTACTACGAATTGATGTTTTCACATGTTTTAATTTAGAAAATGTACGTTCACATGACACTTGGCTCACTGATAAAGTTAATAGTAGTTTGTAAGCTAAATAAATACCTGGATATGCATTGGTATACAGATTATAGCGAACTATTACAAAAAAACAGCAAATATGACACTTTTTATCAGATGATTTACAACAAGAACTTTTTTGCGGTATATTATCTAATATTTTTTCATCTATCAAATCATTGTTTTCATAATCTTCTTTATCGGAGCTATTATTTGATTTAGTGTTGTAATATTCTTCTGTTAAACTTTTACTCAAGGTTTCCCATTTTAAAGCAAAATCCTGCAGTTCTTGCTGTAAAGATTGAAATGTCATATCATTATTAAATTTTTTTATTATACTAAACACTTTTTCTAAAGAGTTTGGGGGTATTTGTTTTGAAATTTCTTTGAAATGTTGTGTATCTAAGCATGAAAAATCAGCGCAGAGTTGTCCGTGTTTTTCAAAACGGGTTCCCAAACTATTAATAATTGTATCAATCATTGAATTATAAACATTATATTCATAATTATAAAGAAGATTAATGCTTTGTTCATCTTCAGATTCATAAGAGAATAAACGTTTTTTTTTACGTTGGCGAATTTCTGGAAAACTATCTTCTACAATTATATTACTCTCAAGTGATTCTAATTTTATATTGGCCCTTTGAACGAATTTATCTGCCGCTTCCTTGGTGGCGGAAAAATCTCGAGATATATCTTTAATACTATTTATTGTATTAGTTACCATCCTATGAGCTTGTAATAAATCTAGCCCTTGCGTCTGCAAATATTTTGATAAATGTGTGGTGTATTTGAAGATACGTAAAAATGTTTGGGCTGTTAAAATAGTTTCGTATTTACAAAGAGATTCCAATAAACCTTTTGACTTGTAGCGTATATCTGATTTAATATTAGAATCTGTGTATATCTCTTCTAGTGTTGTAATTAACTCAACATAAAGACTATTTTCTTGTCCATTAAAATGTCCAAATATTTTTGACAAAGCGATATCTTTTGCCCACCATCTAGTTTGTCCAATGGTACCAAGTCGTTTATTTGAACACTTTTCTAACCAAATATCCATTCTTTTGTATGATTCTCTAATAAATACAGCACAACTATTAAGTAAACCAAACAGAGATAATGATTCTACTTTATTTTCAGTAACATCACAAATGACTAAGTTTAAGACGTGTGCATAGCACCAAATATGTAGTTGAGTAGCCCCCGTTTCACTGAGTTTGCCGAAAACCCTCTATATTGCCCTTGCATATTCGCTGCTCCGTCAGTTGAATTTCCCACGCATTTTGATATATCAATATTTGCTGATTTAAGAACATTCAGCAATAATTCAACAAATGCTTCTCCAGTCGCCGATTTACATTTTACCATAGCTATTAATCTTTCTTTTACAGTAAATTTTGAAACATACCTTATTATTATTATTGAGCATTGATCACTTATTGAAGTATCTTGGGTTGTATCCAACTGAATTGAGTACATCCCAGCCTCAATAACTTCTTTTGAAATACTAGATTTTATCATAGAAGAACAGGTATCCAATATATAACCTACAGTAGTCTTAGATAGAAATGTTAAGGTACCACCTCCTTGTGTAGAACCGGCATTATGACATAATTTACTTTTTTCAATTGAAGAGTCAATATGTAATTTTAGAATCGGGTCATATTTGCTTAATAAAATAACCATTTCAAGAAATGTTCCTTGGTCTATTGTAAAGTCACTTAGGGTATACGCAGCTTCATTGGAACTTGTTCCTCTATAACTAAGTCCACGTTTTCCTATCATTTTAATAATATCAATGATTCTTGTTAGAATCTGTCTCTTTTCTTCAACTTGTTTTTTTCTCAAATTACACTGGTCATATTTAAGTAATTGCAATTACTTAAAATATAATGATCAACCGAACTACAATTATTTTTCAAGAAGTAAGAATCTACACTATTACTATGTGTTTTACTTTTTTCATGCTCTTCAATACGTTGGTAAATATGTCGCCAATCATTTACGCCTAATGTATAAGTATTTTTGTCACACACAGTTCCGAACGCTAGGCATATACTACAAAATAAAGCCGAATGTTTGGAACTATAAGTTAACCAAATTCGTTTACTACCATCATAACGATAGAATGCTCTATTTGATGTAAAAGGAATGTCTTTATCTGGTTGAATTGGATGATACAACATAAATTACCCTGCTAATATTGACGCTAACGGTAATGCACCTCCTAACTGGTTCGGTGCTAAAATTGTTCTCTTACCATTTTTCTTCGTTTTTTTATTTTTTTTCTTCGCCGCCAGCAACATTTTTTCATTAACACGTTTATAACCCATACCGATTTTTCTTTTAGCTTTCATAGCGTTTACCACCGCATATGCAACAAGTTTTTCTTTTTTAGAACTATCACCTGCTTTAACTCTTTCCCAAGCTTGTTCTTCTAATAACTTATCGGCTTTATGTCTAATATCTAAATTATTACTGTTTTCGTAAGCAATGTCGTGTGTTCTACAAGCAGAATCTAAGGGGTTGATTCCTTTATCTCCACGAGCTAATCTCTTTTTTAAATTTGTACCTGGTCCACAAAACTGATACCCGGGTATATGAACTTCGAATGGAAATCTATTTATAACAGTATTTAAGAAACCTCTACCAGTCTTAACATTTTTTTGCTTACAAGTTGAACGCATTATATATAAGTATAACTGGTGTTATGTTTTAAAATTGCATAGTATTTATATTAAAAATGAAATTAATCGAGCAAAAAGATAAATTAAACATTAAAAACGTAGATGCACAAATCACTAAAAGACCGTCAAGGCATGGATCATTGTTACCAGACAGTATTCGCGGAATACTTGTAGGACCTTCAGGATCCGGAAAAACAAATGTTATGTTTAATCTTATAACTCATAGAAATGGTGTAAAATTTGAAAACATTTATTTATACTCCAAAACACCAAATCAAGAAAAATATGTGTTATTAAAAAATTTGATAGATAGTATTAAAGGAATTAATTTTTACACATTTACAAATGCGGATCAAGTTATAAAACATAGTTTAGTTAAAAAAAATTCAATTTTTATATTCGATGATGTAATTTGTGATAATCAAACACCTATTCGTGATTACTTCAGTATGGGAAGACATTCTGGTGCAAATTCTATTTTTTACTTAGCACAGACATATTCGAAATTACCGAAACAGTTAGTAAGAGACAACACAAATTTTTTAATAGTATTCAAGCAAGATGATAAAAATCTACGACATATATTCGACGATCATTGTTCCTCAGATATGGATTTTATAGAGTTTTGTAAAATGTGTCATCTATGTTGGAACCGTGAAGATTACGGATTTATAGTAATTGATAAAACTCGTGAAATGGATCAAGGAAGATACAGATGTGGTTTCCATACATTTATAAAAATTAATTAAAATGTATGTTTAAATATGAAAGTATTTTTGGTTTGACTACATTTGACTGACTGTGTACAAACATTCAACATTAAATTATTTCTACTTAAAATGAGCGAAAAAAAAGTTTTATTGAATAATTTAATATCCTGTCAGAAAAACATAAAACGTAAAGTTTTAGACATGAAAAGAGGTGTTATAGATTCTAATAATTATTTTCGCGAAACATTTAAACCAATAACTGACCCCCTTAATACAATTATAGAAAAAACAAATATGAACAACGAACCAGAATTTCAAAATATTAATATTGGTGGATATAGTAATGAAGAAGCCGATGTATCATCAGACTTTGAACACTTTTTAAATGCTTCTCCTCAAAGTAGAACTTATGACAAATCGTTTGGGTTACATTATGATGAAAAAGATGAACAACTTAAAATATTAAATTATCCTGTAACCATCAGTAACAATAATTTAAAGGTTTTGGATAAGAGCTACCCGTGGACTCGTGGTCTTTGGTCTTTATTGTGTGAAAAAAATCCGTCAAATTATAAATATGATGATTACGAAGCATATTATGACATTTTAAAATCTACAAAAGTCCACCTCAAGTCAGATGGTAAACCTAAAGCTAATAGTGCTAATAAATGGATTTCTATTGTTAAACCTATATACGAACGTATCAGAAAATAATTAAATTATTTAAATTATTTAAATAACAAAAATATAATGCCGAATATTGAAGAGTCTGATAACATAAATGAAATAAAAAAACGAAGTAAACCTTTAATCAGTCCAACACTTCAAAACAAAAAATTTAAGTATTCAAAGTGTAACGATAAATTAAACGTTAGTAAATCTCTTGACGACTTATCACTAGAAAATAGTTCATTACATTCTATAGAAGAATTACGAAATAGCTCAGACTTAATAGATTTCGGGAAAACGTTACAATCTGAACAAATAGGTTCAAGTCTATATAAAGACGTAATACCCAACACACAGCTAGTTTATTATGACGATCCGAATGAATTAGTTACGAGATTAAACCTTTTAATTTCATCTCAAAATGCTGGTAATACAGGTGTTAATAATGAAATTATATCTATATTAGAAGAATTACGTGAGAGGAAACTTATTGTATAAAGAAAAAAAATTAAAGAAATGTTTAATTAAAAAACTTATTATTATATCACATAAAATCATTAAAAAGATAAGTTTAAAGTTATAAAATTAAATTATCTAGTGTAGAATATATGTAACATACTGAAATAGACTCGACATTAGACTGGTCAATTAATTTCCAAAGCGTAATATCAACATAGTATAATCCACGGATCCATGACATATAATGATCACTTAAAGCCAACTCTCAGTGATATTGTTGAGCTATTAGTGCTTTATTTATTGTATGTCGAAGTTCTTGTAGTTGATCAATATTCATTCTTTTGATTTTTCGAGGCCGTACGTGGAAATGTTTTTTTATCATTGGTACGACACGACCCACACGCTTACCTTCATATTAATTGATTCATTCATATTGATCCATTAGGAGAAATAATGTTTTGAATACAAAAAAATTGAAAATGACAGCATTAGAAAAAATTGCAGATGAGTTACATCAATCTGCTAGAAAAACATTTCCTAGACGAAAGATAATTTCTTTATTCAAGGATGATCTCTGGCAAGCAGACCTTATTGACATTCAATCGTATTCGAAGTATAATCAAGGTTTTAAATTCATATTAATTGTTATAGATACATATACTAAATATGTTTGGGTACAAGCATTAAAAAATAAATCTGCGAAATATGTGACTCAAGGCATGCTAAATATATTAAAAATTAATCATCCAAAGTTATTACAAACAGATAATGGTACAGAATTTTATAATAAACAATTTCAAGAATTAATGATAAAATATAATATTAAACATTATTCGACATATAGTGGTATAAAAGCAGCAATAGTTGAACGTGTAATACGCACAATTAAAAATAAAATTTATAAAAAGTTTACAGCAACTGGTTCATATAATTGGTGTAATTCAATATCTGATTTAATACATAATTATAATAATACTAAACATTCAACTATTAAATATACTCCGCACGAAGCTCGAACAAAGTCTATACGATTAAAATTAAAATTAATGAAAAAAAAAAAATATATATAAACCTAAATTTAAAATTAGTGATATCGTTCGAATTTCAAAAAACAAATATATATTCGATAAAGGTTATGAGCCGCAGTGTTCAACAGAACTATTTACAATTTCAAAAGTTTTTCAATCAGATCCAATTACATATAATATAAAAGATGGTCAAAAGAATATCGTTTTAGGTCGATTTTATAGTCAAGAACTTTTAAAAACTGATTTTCCAAACACTTATCTAGTAGAACGTATTATAAAAAGAAATAAAAATAAAATGTTTGTTAAATGGTTAGGATTTTATTCAAGGATTCATGGATTTCATCAAAAGATATTATAAATTAATGTTATTCTGTGTATGTACGTAAACATTTTTATTTATAAACACATAAATATACATAGAAAAAATATATATATTTTTTTTTTTTTATTGATTATACTGGGTATTAAATTTATACAATTTTGAACAATTAATATTATTTTCCCACAATTTTTATATTTTATGTTTCAAATTATTTAATTTTGTAATGTCCATGCCCAAGAGTGTGTATACCATCATACATAATAAATCGTTTGTCATCATCTGCACTTAAAATCAACTTATTCACTGTTTTAGAATAAACAATATGTTTATTTGATTGGATAAAATTCATATAGTACGATAAGCTGATTCATTAATATCAAAATTATGATCAATATACGATTTTAAAATATTTATATAATCAGAAAAACATAAATGTTTTTTTTATAACATACTGTTTTACACCCTTAGCTTTTTTTCCATTTCACTTGTTCGATATGCATACAATTTAGGTCTTAATGTAACAAATTCTAATAAAATATCTCCCTTCATTTCATCCTTAAAAAAACCTGGTTTATTTTTATTATTTTCATTAAAACAATAATGATTTTCAGGATAATTTGATGTATCAAAATACGGGAATAATTCATTTTTTAAATCATCAAAAACATTAGAAATGTTCTTCACGAAGCTTAAATTAAGAAAATTATAAATCTTAATTTCAAATTAATAATAAAGTTAGGATTTAAAAAATAAATATGTATTTAGTAAAATTTTAAGTCATTAGAGTCTACAGAATATTTCATAGTTTTGAAATGTATGGATTTTTTCTCTAAAGAAAACACCGATATGTTATTCCACGACATGATAGCCACCAATTGCTTGGATTCGAATCGTTAGAATGCGTTACAAACCGTAATAGTAGCACACGTTTTAACGTGGAACTCAAAGAGACACTGGAACTTTGCCATCTGCGTACTAGGTCGGTGTACAAACTAACAATTATTACTTCTATCGAACGTGTTCACGTATAGTAAATTTTACGAAAATATCGGTGTTTTTATTTTAAGAAAATATAAAAAACTATAGAACTTAATTTTTAGTAAGAATTCACGATTTTTATAAATTTAGTATTCATTATATTGTAACACTGATATTTTTAGTTTTTAGTAACACTGATAGTTTTAGTTTTTTCACATTATTATTAATTTTTTTACAAGAGTGTTAGTTTATTGGAAACTATTAGATTGTTATTATTACTTCTATCGAACGTGTTCACAATTGTATAGAATTAAAATACTTAATACCGAATCTTTCTATATGTAATCGATTATTAAAACTTTGTTAGTACTGAATATTTAAAACATTTTTCATCTTTATTTTTTACATTTACTACAGCTTTTTTATTTTTTATTTTTCTTGGTAAATCTATATAAGAAGAAGCCTTAAGAGGGTTTACGCTGTTGACTCTTAGTTGTAATCCATCAATACTTTTTAAAGTCCATCCACTGTCTTTTGTTTGAAAATTTGATTCTTCTTCTAATATATTATTGAACATTTTTTTTTTAAATTTTAGAAAAACCTGAATTATTTTGTATAAGTTCATTATTAGTTTCAAAAGCAAAATATTTTTTTTCCATAGTTAAAAAATTTTCGTACACGCTATCAACATAAATATTAATTTTAAGAGCTGTTTTTAAAGTTAATTCTTTTAATTTACATATTAAAAATTTTAAACTATAATTTAAAAATTGTGCATAATCTAAAAAATTGTTTTTGTTTTTCAAATAAAAAGTTTTCGATATTTTTTTAAATCGTTCTATTTCAACTAGATTATCGTCAGATACTGCTAATCGAGTGGACTTGGTTATTCTTTTCATATTTTGATAATTAATAATTAATAATTGATAATTGATAATTGTAAAACTGTAAACAAAATAAACTAAAATTAGTATAATTGCAGGTTCTGTAAATTAAAAATTAAAAATATAAAATAAATAAACAAATGGAATTAATTTTATAATAAATAAAATGGATTATTTTATTTTGGTATTTCTTAATCCATATGAAATTAACATTACATATAATAAAATATATGTATCTAATAAGCTTGTATGGTCTGTCAAATGCATTATAAGTTCTAACTTGGAACACAACTCTTCATCATTTTTCTGTTCCTGAGGTTGTTCCACATATTTATAATTATAGGAAAAAATTAGGAATATAATATATATATATATATATATATATATATATATATAATGAAAACATTTTTATTGAATTAAAAAAAAATATATATATTTTTACATATTTTATGTATCAATAATTATACATACAAATTGTTTATAATATTTTTGTCTATAGATATAATGAAATCCACAATACATTTGGTGAATTTCACATCACTTATAGGTTCATGTGAACATTTTATATTATGGTTATTTTTAAAAATTAAATTATGCGTCTCAAATAATGATAATAGCCTCCCATTTTTATTAACGTATTCTAGCTTATGTATAAATATTAATTTTTTAGTATTATAATTTATTAACTTTAAATAAAACATTTTATTATTATATTCATCATATGCAGTTAAATTAAACATAATACAATCAATATCCAATCTTAATAATATACTTCTATCTGTACTACCATTCCATAAAATTATTGATTTATTATTAAAATGAGTTTTTAAATAATTTACAGTTAAATTATTTGAATTATTTTTCATAGATTGTTCTAATTCATTTAAGACCGTATCAAGTCGTATAGGATTATTTTTAAATACAATTTTCAATAAATATTTTGTTTTTTCGTATATATGATAATCAGAGGCGGATCTTGAATTTGCGGGGCCCTGGGCTAATACTGCTGAGGGGCCCTACCTAATTACTCAACCAATTGTCATTTTGACAAAAACTGTTTTCTGTCGTGATGTAGGTATATGTAATATATGTTAAGTACAGGAAGAAAATAGGGAAAACAAAATATTTTATTTATTTATTAAAACATTATTTATTGCGAAATAAATTGACAGGTTATGAATGGTTATATTTAGAGACCGGAATTTTATGCATTTGCATGTTCATACTGAGTGTATGCACTTATACGAGGGTTTGAAATGTCAGCAAATCAGACCAAACTGATTCCATATACCAAATTTAAGTTTGCATATAATTGAATATTTGGAGGGTTGGGGCATATTTGTTCATAAATGCATATAATGTGCATATTTATTCAGTCATAGTAAAATAATCAAACTATTTCATGTTTTCATTTTGGAAACTGGAATTTTTAAATATTGGTGAAAAAAAATGATTGTCAACACTCAACCTGATATAGAATATTATCTCTATTATCTGACAAATGAAATTATCTACATTAAACATACGAGTACATGTCTTAAGGTTCTAAAAAATTTAGGATTCATTTATTGGCTACACTGCTAACCCATCTATATAAATATATAATTTTGTTATGTTTTATTTCTTCAAATTATTTTAAAAATCATATTATGATGATGTCATTTTTATATTTAAATATTTTGTTGATTATATACAGGTATAAAGTAATATAAATTTATGATGCATATTTGAGCATATTTTTCAATTATTTCTGCATATTAATGCATATTTTGACACTTTTGCTTTGCATATTTGCATTATATTTGCCACATTTTTAGTGCATATAATTCCGGTCTTTAGTTATGTTACATAAATTATAAAGCAACCTTTCTGCATTTTTGTGCTGCATATTCTTTTATTTGGTCATCGCACTGTAAGTCCTTTGTTAAATCGCAATTTATGGAAAGAACTGATAAATGATTTAGTCGATAGTTCGACATTGTTGTTCTGTATTTGTTTTCTATATACAACATCCTGGAGAATGAGCGCTCCACTTTACAGCTATAGGTTAGGTTAGGTTAGGTTTTTTTTTTTATAGTGACCGGAATCGTTAAAAAAAAATTTAAAATGGTATAGCAGTTTAGGAAAACATCATGTAAAAAAGTCATGTTTTATAATTCTTTGTACTTTCCTATTGCTTATTAAAAGCAGGAAGTCTAGTTATGCTGAATACTTTCAACTTTAGTAAATTAAAAGAAAGGTCCGGTCCTTATAACTTTTCAGTTATCTATCACTTAGTAAACTGGACACGCACTAAAAATATTTCTAACAATAACAAAGTCAATTCGTTAATATAATCGATTATTTTAAAAAATAATTTAATTACAACTGTGGTAGTTAAGTCAAGTCGAGATGCGTGTGAATGTCGATTGGCAGGTATTTACTCGGATAAATAGTACGTTCGATCTAAACAAAACAATACGATTCTACTATGATAGTAGATGTTACTGTTATTGTCGGTGACCGTACGATTTCGTTGTCGTAGGTCGTTGGCCTGATTATGATAAAGTGATACCGTGCCGTATGTCCGTAAATATCAATTCGATAAAACGATTACGGCGGCGGTGACAGCGATGACGGTGGTATGATTCGCGTGTTGCGTAATCCAAGCCACTTTCGTCGTGCTGCACTTTTATCCAAATGGGTCGCGTGCGGGAACAGGTAATGCGGAGCGATAGAGCGGTGATAGTCCTAATTAACTAATTAAGACTCCTAACCGCGCTCGGCCGATTATTCTAATTTTATGGCGCGCGGGTATTACCTGAAGGCCCAGAAATATTCTCGCGTATTTTTAACACCAAAAAATTTTCACTATATTGTTCCCTACTTCCTATAATATCTATAATATTAGTAAAGCTAGGGTAGTGTTAGAATAATTTCTTACCTTTTTCCGCAAACCGGGACGATTTTGCCGGAGAGCCAATTGACGCGTAGCCACTGGTTGTCGGTAGTCTTTGGACTGGTGACACACGCGTCGTACTTTTTTTTTAAATGCAATGTTCCTTTTAAATTTACATAGGAATATAAAAATTGAACAAATACTATATGGTACAGTTATATATATATATATATATATATATATATATATATATATATATATATATATATATATATATTCTAAAATATAGTGTAGAACAAATTATGTTCATGTAATGAACGAACGAACGAACGGTGGTCACAGGACGGAGCGAACTCAAACGTCGAACGAAAAGAAGTGACCTAGGTCGGGGTCAGGTTCGGTGCGCTATCTGTCGCCGGCAATCCCAGCTCCCCACCTAACGTCTAGGTGGGAGGTTGATTGTCGGCGCTGTTACACACCGCTTTGGCGGCGTGCATGGAAAATAGGCGCGTTCCGCGATAATCGGTGTACTTTTGTACCTACGAATATCACGGACCGCGTCAGGTATTGAGTGCAAACCAGGACTTGGATAATTAATTTATTTAGTCTTGACTCTATATTCCATAAGTACACGTATAAATCAACTCAAATACGTATTGCATTTGAAAACAGTTTAATTGTATCACAGCCACTGTCTAAATCAAAAGTGTTGACTCAATCATTAGAAATAATCGGATATCGATGCTTTATAATTTATAGGTTATGATATAAGAAATAAAAATAACTTTTAAATTTTAACAAAATTTGTTCAAAAACTCGGATTTAAAGTTTATTATTGAGAATATTATAAACAATATTGAGAACAAATTTATATTTTTATATATGTAGATAATATATATGTATTTGTAATAGCAAACGTTATATGGTTTTCGTATCAGGTTCTATTTAACTATGTAAATAATAATTAAATTGATTGCCATTTACATATAAATATAATTGGATAAAATATAAATTATTGTTAATGAAACAATAGAAACATTATTTAAATAACTATTCTTGTGATGATATTAATGATTTTAGAAAATATTTATCCAATCTTAATTTCAAAAAAATGTAAGTTCTAAGAAAACTTAAACGTAAAACTGATAAATCACACACCGAAAATCACGGAATAATGTTTTTTTTTAATTTTAAAACTGAAAAAATTTAGTGGTAAAATTTCGAATTAAAACATTATTGGTTAATTTTTAATCGAATTTCTGGCCGACACTTTAAGTTCAATTTATCTACAACGCCATGTTTATTTACAAAAAAATAATAAAATATTTTAATTCTCTAAAACATTGAGCATGGTTTATATTTTCAATCAAACTGGCTTTAATTAGGTAGGTATATTTACTATTAAATGACTAGCAACTCGATACGCATTATTTGCCATTTTTTTACAGCATATTTATTGTTATTAGTCACAACGAGTTACGAGACACAATTCGAACAGTTAGAAATAAATCGATCGATTCTTATACTGAATTAATTAGTAATTTTACATTAAATCATAAATCATTATGGACAACGACCAAGTTGAATTAGCAGCAAAAGATGTTTTCGTTTTAATGGATGTTCCTGAACCTGCTCACTTAGATGTTGAAAATAAACGGCAAGTAACACGTGATTCTCAAGACAACGAGAATGAATCGCAAATATCACTCTCCAGTAACGAACGAATGTTGGTTGAAGTATGTAATGTTTTTTTATTTTGAATATATTTATTTTTAAAGAAAGTATAAACTAAAAGTGTACCCATTTGCATGTTGAAAATTTGATTATTGAACATCGCAATGGCTCTCATACTAACTAATACATATTTCAAATAAGTGATGAGAAATACTTCTAGACTTAAAACGTCCGTTTATAAACGCCTACTATCAAACAAAATCGTGAAATAAATACATTCACAAAAATCATTAATTACACGTAAATTATCGATATTTTTCAATATACCGAACCATATAAAATTTGAGATTGTTAATCCGGAAAATTTGTATTTAAAAAAAAAATATTTGCCGCATATTCCTATATGTGATTCGATTTTCATTAAGATAAACTCAAATTATTTTTTGTACACGTTTAAAGTTGATTTACGTCCAAATAACTCTTTTTACGTAAAATATAAGATATATTTTTATTTCACACAATTTGTAATTTTTGGTTTTGAGATCTGAAATTAGTTTACATGCTTCTATATATGAATAATTTAAAGTGTGTTTATATTTTTGTAGTGATCTGGTGCGTTAATATTTTAGTTGTATAAGCTAGAAGTATTAAAATACGACGAAATAGAGCATTTTTACGGATATAATTAAATGTAAATAGATTTTTCTCGGTATAATTCCAGTGAATTTTTACTTGAAACTTGAAAATCACATTAATTGTAGGTATATCATATAGTTTTTAATTTTTCTGACATTAAAATTGTTACTTGAGTTTCACTCAGAATCGTTTTCTAAAAAGTACGATTTATCATTGATTTAAAATTTAAAATAAAATACCTATACTACCTAAACGTAACGTTAACCAATCTTAAAAGTGGTTCATCTAAGTTTCTCTACATCCAACTCTACTATCTTGTCCGAGTACCGAAGAATACTCATTGTGCGAAGCATGTCTGGCTTTTTGATTTTTGAATTTTTTGATAAAAGTTTCAGAAACCTACGCATTTTAATCTCTTGATAACATTTAATAAGTTAGTTTGAATATCAAAAGATTAAAAAAAATACGTATATATATACATGATCATGGATCATTCAAATGAAAAGTATTATTATTTTTTTTTTATATTAATTCATATTTAATATCTAGGCGATAACGGGCCCAAGTGTTATCGATGTTACTCCACCGGAAGAATTTGATTATAGTTCTAGTGACAGCATAACCAAAATTGAATTTGAAGAAGTGCGATGGTACAACCCGAATTCGAATGAAAGCCTGGGAAAATCTGATTTTGATTCGTTGAAAGAAACATAAACATATTCTGGAAAGATTTATCTGATATTTTGTAATTCGTGCTTAGGGCAGACAACGCTTCTAGGGTATTTACTGGATTCCTCACTCTAGTAATTCTGAATGTTATTTTAAGAATTATTAGAGTGAGAAATCGTTCACTCATTTTTATTTCATACGATTATTACGCAATGAATAACATTGAAGCAAACAAACTAATTACTCACATTGAACCTTTATATTGCTTCCGGATTTCAGAATACTAATCCAGTAAATACCCCAGGAGCATTGGCTGCCCTTAGCACGGAATTCAAAATATCAGATACATCTTTCCAGAATATGTTTATCAAACAAAACGGTTTAGAGGTGTTGATCAATCTACTCGATTGTAGCAGAAGAGATTGCATGGTATTGAAACGTATAGATTATATTGCACTGACTTTCTTGCTAATATTTATTTATTTTTTTTATTATTTATTGTAATAATTTAGGTTCGAGCTTTGTGTATCATACACGACATGTCTTCATATTATGGAGCCCAAAGCCAGCTGTGCGATTTGAATGCGGTCAAACCGTTATTGGGCATTTTGTTATCTAAAAATAATCCCGAAGTCAAAAGAACTACTATGGAAACGCTACATAATATTTCTCGATTAAAAAAAGGCAGAAAACTTATACGCCTGATCGGTGGTATTCGCATTCTGGTATACGGCCACTGAAAATAGGTACGTTTTCAGGTACGCATGCTGGACCAATCGAAAAGTCTTTTCAACCTCAAAACAAAACCCAAACTTAAAACATGAATTGACGACACATATAGCAATAAGTTGTATCGACACCTTATGTTTACTATGCAGGTCTGTGAAAGGTCAAAACGATTTGTGGTAAATTATATGTTGTATTAATGAATTTATTATAGATCCTACCAATGGCGTGCTCAGTGTTTTCAAACAGGGGGGGGGGGGGTATTTTCAAAAATAGAGAAGTTGTTACCTAACAGAAAGGCCACATTCATGTGAATAAAATATTATAATTGTTTATTTGCAGGAACTTCATTCATTGACAGTTAAATTTACCAAACATAAATTAGTTGTAATATTGATAGCTATAGAACAAAATAAATTGTTCTTGGTTTTTTAGCGACTTTATCTTTTAATTCTACTGAAGTCTCTATGAATAACTAATAATATCAAACTATTTAGACATGCCTATAGCAAATAAAAATTTTTAAATGTATAGTGAATTTAATAAAATTTTAAAGTTGACATATACCAGAGTATAGAAACTGAAAATTTCCGTAATATTTGTATTAGTTTATTTGGGTAGGGATTGGAAAAACATAACTGAAAGGCATCTAATGAAGTTTTTAAAACTTCATTTTCTATAATATTAGTTCGCCAGATTCTGAATTCAGCCGTACTGTTTTCTCTATATTGTTTTATATCTCGGTGGCTACAATACAGAGAAAATAATTCAAGTTTTATTACCTACACTCTGCAGATAAAAATTTGCCATTTTTATATAATTTTTAAAACATATTGAATTTAATATTTTTAATTTGTTAGATTTTAATGTGAATTTTTTTTATTCTGAAGTAATAATCAAAAAATCATATATATATGATAATATATAACATATAATTTTATTTTTACAAATTATTAAATACCTATGCATAAACATATGCATATGAAAATCAACAAAATATGCACTTTTTTCTGAAAATTGATCAAATATGCAAAATATGCAATTTTTATTTTCAATTTTTCAATTCACGCTAGTATAGCTCGGATTTCTAGCTTGGTTTGATATAAATCGAAAGCATATTGAACAATATGCGACTCCTAAAACCTCCGAGCTCTAATAATAATCTATATTCTATTTCATTTATTTTATAACATAAGTAGTATTTTTTAAATTATTATTTATTATTTATTTAAATTTTTTTTTTTTTCATCAGAAATTTCGTGAAAAAAAATTAATCTCAACAATTATTTACCAGGCGGAATCATACAAGCAGCCCAAAATTAACATACAATCAATAGTAGCGAAAACGGTGGAGCGTGATTGGGCGGAAAGCATGTGGTAGGAATACAGAGGAATATTTACGGAGTGAAGTAGTGAAAAAAGACGTGAGCGCTCTGCGTGCAGAACAGGGCACTCGAAAACAACATGATTATGTCGCAGATGGCTGGAGTATGGAGCAAAAGTACAGAAAGGCGGGTCATTAAGAGATAATAATTTAAATGATGTGCTGGGAGAAAGGTTTGGATAAATAGCATTATAATTCATAAATTGTTAAATTAGTTATTCATATAAGCAGTGAGTAACAAAGAATACTATTTGATATTACTATGCTGCAGATGAAACTTTAGATTTTGACTGATTTTAATTTCAATTTAAATGGTTTTATATGGATTTAATATGATTGAAACTTTTCATGAAGTGATGGAGATACCGTTTTTGTTAGTCAAAATTTTAATTTTTAAATGTTTGCATAAATGTTATTTTATGTTTTAATTTTATTGCATTGCATTTAGAAAATAATTCAGTAACATGATTGCTATATATATATATATATATTTAGGGATAGAGGAAATATTAATATTGACTAATATATTTCACTAGTTCAGAAAGTTATTTCAAGCATTAAAACAATTATCTCAACTCAAAGGTGACGAAATGAATATTGAAATTTGCCACGATTCCAGTGTACCAAATAATTATTTGAATATAAAAATGACCAGTTTCGATTTATTTTTGTCCGTAAGTAATTTTACACAAACTTTTAATACTTCAAATATATAACTGGATTCTTTTTTCATAAAAAATAAGACTCTTAATGAAATTGAATTATATTTATGTATAATTTAATGTAATATATTAACAGATTAGTTTGAAACTTTTGTTCAGCTAATATCTGATTATATATTTTATTAGTTCAACAAAAATAACGTACAAAATCTTGTACCACTACTCAAAAATTTAATAATGATTTGATATATCTCTATAAGTAATATTAGCTGAAGATAAACATACAATATACTGAATGAGATAGATGTAAGAATGCCCTCAATATTTTATACATATAGATATATATATGAGTGTGTGTGTGTTTGTGTGTGTGTGTGTGTGTGTGTGTGTGTGTGTGTGTGTGTGTGTGTGTGTGTGTGTGTGTGTGTGTGTGTGTGTGTGTGTGTGTGTGTGTGTGTGTGTGTGTGTGTGTGTGTGTGTGTGTGTGTGTGTGTGTGTGTGTGTGTGTGTGTGTGTGTGTGTGTGTGTGTGTGTGTGTGTGTGTGTGTGTGTGTGTGTGTGTGTGTGTGTGTAAAGCTCTGTCATGGTTATTAAAAAAAAAAAAAAAATCAAATAAACATAAATTACTACATAAATAACTATTGGTATTTTAGCATCAATGAAAAGTAAAGAAAAATTATCTAAACCATCAAAATAACAATTATTTAACTTTATCAGTAAAAGAGCATAAAAACGTATTAATTACAATTATTCATAAAACTAAATAATTATTCTACATTGTTACAAATTCCAAAAGCTTAAAAATGGTTTTAGATGAACTTAGTAATTAACTAATGATATAACTAGAAAAATAATCATTCATATATATATATATATATATATATATATATATATATATATATATATATATATATTTATATATATTATTATTATTATTTTTAAAAACCATCTGGGTCATCTGAACCGATGACCAAAAATAATTTTTGAGAAATATGGAGAACTTCTCTCATACAGGTACATTATGTACAAGTATACTTCAACTATTAACTATTAACTTATTAATTTTTCTTTGTTTTGAAACTATTTGAATTTAATTGTGTACCTACCAGTACTGAATTATCTTTATTTAATTTTTTTTAAAATTTATATCATTGATTTTTTTCTCACATAAAAACCAATATCTTGAACTAATTGAAAGTTTCTGTGCCGGTAAGTACATTGAAAACCTACAAAAACATGCCATTTTTCGAATTGCTCTATGGTGTCTCTAACAATACACAAATTTTCACGAAAGCATGAATTTTCCAAAAATCTAGTTGAACCTCTTGCAAGTTTTGATCATGAAAATATACGTGCAGCATATACTCAAGGATATATGGTTGATTTTTTTTCAGATAAGTTATAATAGAGTATACGCTGCACTATAGTGACAATGCAAAAAGTAATTTATAAGTTATAATAGAGTAAGGTATAATCATTTATTGAAAAGTAAAATTTGTGACTTAAACGGTTAAAAAAAAAAAAATGATGTAACTACGTTTAACGCATCAGATTTAAATTTTGCGATTATGATTGTTTTTGTATTTCATTTGTTCATTCATGGAACCGAATTTTTTATGCGTCGATCACAATATTTACGAAAATGTATATTTCTTGAAAAATATTAAAATTCAAATATTTGTTTAAATTTATAGTAAAAGCAACCTACATTAAAAACCAATCGTACCTATATAACTTTTGGCACTTACTATCAAAAATTTTTGATTTTACGAATTAATTACAAAAAACATAACGACTTACCTTTTTTTTTTTTACTTACACTTAATAGTCACCTTGAAGTATTCAGTTTTCCGAGTCTCGTCGTCTATTACACAATATGGATGTGATGCAGAAAAAAAAATAACCGATAAGTATTTGTAAATGAAAGTTTGTCCTTCGTCCATTTGATGCATAGAATTTTAAAGTAAAACGACTCTGTGCAGAGCTCTAGTTCAATTAATATCTTTTACGTATTTTACCTTTTTAGTCTTGTTCTCAGTGAGTTTTTTTGTAATGAAACCTTTTTTGTAATGAAGCCTTATTTGTAAAAAAAAAATATAATCAATGCGAGTCCTTGATTTTGTGGAAAAATCCTTATATCAAAAGATTTGAAAAAATTATTTTGCTATATGCATTCCAAGATTAGATGGGCTATTTATTTCAAATACATATATTTAAAGAAAGGGATTTGATCATAAACAATCGAACCGTCAACATTTTAATTAAACGCTAAAAAAAAAAAAAAAAAAATGCCGATAAACTATTTTTACGATTTTTTTAATATTGTTATAAAAGTATTGCAGTAAAGTAATATTACGATTTTACGGTGTTTGTATTATGAGTGATAAAACTTGATTAAATAAAAATGTTTAAAACGTAATATTTTCAAAGTCTTAGTTTAAGCCTAAAACTTGTCAAATTGTTTTTGAAACTTTTCAAATGACTGACATATTGTACCTGCGTATAATGAATGTATACTTTATATTAAATAAATAGGGTGTTCATGCAAAACAACACTAGTATAAATAATTCATCATAATACATTTTATAAATTATTAGCTTAATATTTCCACGATCCAAATATTATAGAAATAGTATGTAATCATAACAATATTACACGATTTTTTTTTTTTTTAATTAATGGTTTCATTACTAATAATTAAAAATAGATGAGTTTAAAATAAAAAAAATAAAAACAAACAATACTTCTTAAAAGAACAACTGTTTAATTTTAAACATATCACACATACAAGTAAATTGTTACAAAAAAAAAAAAAAAAAAGGAAATCAATAAACATTCACAAATATCGAACATTGGTTATAACTTAATCATATATTTTGATCAATGACTTTACTTCATGGCGACAAAGTGGGCATTCTTCAATTGGATCATTACTTACACCATTTTTTTCATAGCACTGAGTGCATAATGTCTTGTGACCACAAGGGTTACAGGCGTACACTCTCTCGGACTCCAAGCAAATGACACATTCTGGTTTCTTAATCTCAATTTTTATCGTTATCGGCGTAGCATCTAAAAATTAATTTCATAATTTTTAATGATCCGTTATAACTGGCTATTTAATATTTTATTATTTTAGTTTTGAAATTAATCAAATAGTGTTAATTTAATAATAAAAGTACCAATATGTTTCCTATAATGAACCTTTTTGAAATGAAATAATTTAACCCGTAGTAATTTTATTTTCACTATATGATACCAAATAGAAAACGACTCGCTGTTCAATCTCAACTATAAATACATATATTAACCACAATACCTATTTCAAATTCAACAAATTGGTCTAATTCGTCCATAACATTAGATTTATCGAATTACGCGTTACATTAAAACGACGCGACACTTGCATGTATTGTATTTGTCTTCATCATGCACATGTCGAATTACATTCATTTTAAGTGTATCAAAATTTATAATTTTTTTAAATGAGAGTGAATCAAGCCAACTCTCGAATTAGACGTACGAATATTATCGATTGTATTTCGGTGGCTTTTATTGATATTTTGGTATTGAAATACGTTAAAAACATTTAAAAATTTACAAAAAAAAAAAAAAAAAAATCACATGGAAATATCTATATATTTATTACGAACCTAATTTATTCGTGCTTCAAAATAATAATAATGAAAACAATTTTTTGATAATTTACATATCATATACAAAGCTCGTTTTAAATAACCCACCTTGAAATCATGGCATATAAAAGCACGTTAATATAATTATAAGCTTAAAATACTGTTTGAAAATCGAGTGTATCTTTTTTTCTTACGTTATAGTTTATGAAAAAGAACATACAAGTACGAGTTGTTTGTTTTCAACTTTTCAAGTACCTATCTATTTGGTTTTGTTTTGTTACATTTATTTGTTAAAAAGCTTGAGTCATAAGTAAAAATAATCAAATCATCCTAATTGTGAGTCAAATCATTTAAAATTAAGTCACATATATGGAAAACATAATCTAACATAAAATCAATAAAAAAAAAAAAACCGGACATAAACTTCACACCATGGTATTCTTCGCATCTTAGACGAAAAAATGGTGATAGATTTAAAGAATTTTAGATGGGCTACTTTTATGACTATAGTGCAATGAGAGTAAGTAAAGTCTAGTGTCTAAAAATCCATGTCCATTTAACAATGCTCCGTAAAAATGCTCTATCAAATCGTATTCCGGTATTTCTAGCTTATGTAAAAGAATTAATGTATACGAATACTATGAAATCATCAAATTCGAACTTTAAACGAAATTTTGATAAACGATTTTTGAATTTTTCAGTACTGTTAGTTAAGCATATGAGTAAGATAATATTAAATTGTCAAGTATCTATATTTAATATTTAAATTTTCAATAAATAAAAACTTCCAAAAATCGAGATATATTCAATAATTTAAAAGTTGTATATATAGCTATATAAGGTACATAGCCCGAAAATAGTAAAAAATGTGATTGAAACTTTTACCGATCTGTATTAGGATCATGTTAATATATGATGAAAATGTCAAAAGTTGCACCATTATTTTTGAATTAATTGTTTAATACCGAAAATAAATGTTATGAAAATGTTGTATAGGTACAGCAAATTTTACCGTTTTTGGTCTATTTTTTAATCTATTTGTTAAGAGTGTTTTCCGAAACTGTAATAAGTCATGGGAATAAGCATGAAAAATGTGGTATGTTAAATGGTACAGCCTAAAGTATGTTCAACTTAAAATAAAATACTATTCTAGCAAATCAACATTTTAATTTATTTCATAACGTATACTTACATTTGATTTTCCCGCCTATGACGTTGACGCTACATGATTGCTCCGTTATCTGTAAATTCATGAAAATTAATTAGAATGTGTAGTATTAGGCAATAATAATAATCATCATTTAGGTCATAAGAAATACAAGACACAAAAAATATTATGTACAATTGTACACAGTGTCTTGAGTTCGAACCACGGTTCTGGCGGATTAAATTTTTGCGTTATTTAAACATTTTTTTTTTTTTTTTGAATTTGTTGGATTTTTTTTTAATGAAGAAATTCAGAATTTCAGGCTGCAGAATTTCGGAATAAGTTTGAAATCAAAATTCGCATTATTTCGCGACAAAGTGGAACTGGAGACAAACGCGAATTTAAAAAAAACCTTTTTTACGGTCGAAATTATGGTTTGCGCATTGCGACGATGACATTGCGAATAGTCGCTAGTTGGCTGCTAAATAATGGCTCGAGACAATATTTTAAATGTGATTTCAGTGTTTCGAGGTGAGGGGGGGCGTGTGTCTCTGGCCCCACCGATAATATTATTGGTTATATACGATTAAATT